>JAWVWN010006065.1:0-23231 GCA_037367305.1 Phrynocephalus vlangalii
TGGCATCAGCCCAAAATTCAATAAATTAATCCCTAGAGTGATTTATTCTTGTCTCTAAATTCCCTTACTGCAGGAGTAAAAGCTGTAAGTCTCTGAAATGGCTTGAAATCACTAGCTAAAAAGGGGTTTCCCTTTCTCAGATGGGCAGGCCATGGACCCCAAAATCAAATGCTGGTCAAAACCTTTAATTCCATGTATTAACAGTAGGGTCCCCTAAAGAACACTTGAGAGTAAGGGGGCACATTAAGCGGTACCCCTTTCCTTTCCCTTTTACTCGGTTTTCCGTTACCACAAAACGGAAAGGGGAATCACTGCCCCAGACTTCACTAAAACCGAAAAACAAAAATTTTTGGCTTTTTGTCGTGCCGTTCTGCATCGCGGCATCGCGCAATCCAAGGGCACAAAAAAAAAAGTTTTTAAAAAAAAAAAAAAAAACCCTTTTCCGCCAAAAAATGGCGACCGAAATTTTTTTTTTTGAAATCCTTGCCCAAAACCCCCCACCAAAGCACCACAGAAACACAAAGTAACCTTTTTAAATGCTTATTTTTTACAGTCCCAGCAGTGGGTTTGTTTCCAAAAAAAACTCTCCGTGATTTTTTTATTTTTTTTTAATTTATTTTTACACCTGCAAAACGATGGGCGGCCGGGGGACGGGACCAGCAAATTTTTTTGAGCCATTCCACCAATCGATGGACAGTTTTGACTGCCTTTTCTGGATGTGCCAGGGGCATAAAAAAGCCGGGCTTTCCAGTCCCACAGTCTGGTTTGGATCTTGTGGAGGGGGCCCCCGGGGCGGGTTTTGCTGCCTCATCTAGTTTCGATTTCGCGGTGGGGTCTCGGTCTCGCTAGGCAGGGGGGAATTAAATTTTAAAATTTAATTAAAAACGCAAACAAAAAAATTTTTTTCTTCTTTCCCTGTGGGGAATACAACACATTTTAAATTCTCTTTTTGTTTTCCCATTTTTGAGGAAGATTCCGTACGTTTTTTTTTTTGCTTCAAGGGGGGGAAATTTGATGGGACGTAGGGGGGGGAGGTGCTGCGTTTTTTTTTTTAAAAATATATTTTTTATATTACACAACCATACCTTTTTTCTTTTATCCCAATTCCCCCAAAAGTTCATTTACTTGGCCAAGTCCTTTTACCCTTCGCCTACATTTTTTTGCGCTGTTGCGTTGGGGGTTTTGAAGGAATCCAGCAACCCCTATCCCACCCTATAGCACTAAAAGTTTATTCCATTTATTTTCTTTTTACAGTTTTTAAAAGGGGGCAAAAAAACACCAAGGTCCAGTATACTATGCTTAGAAGGGGGGTTGGAGGCGGGTTAAAAAATTTATTTAAAAATATTATACAGAACAGACTGAGTACAAGGCAAGTCTCCCTCGCCAACCTGCACTCCCCCCAATTTCCAAAACACATTTTTTGGCAACAAGGCTGGGCCCTTCCTCTTAGAACATTTTACAATTTCATTTTACTTAACCATAGATATTCTTTGTTTTCTTTCCCTGTAAAACACCTCATTTTTTTTTTTGCATCAGGCACAAAAACAAACATTTGTTAAGGGGGCAGGCACCCAGCCACCTCATAGAACTTTTTCTTCAATTACCTTTAAGAAGTTCCATTCTTTTTATTACGTGCATATTGTGAAATTGGGGCTGCCAAATTTTTAAAAACCCCCTTTCTTCTTTTAGCTTGGGTTTTTTTGCATTTTTTTGTATAACTTACATCTGTGAAAATTAAGTTACAGTTTCCAATTACACTTCCCCCGGCTTAATTTTTGGAAACTTGTTTGCCAGGTTTGGGAAAAAACCCTTGCTCCTTTTTCCCCTTTTTTGTTGGCGCTGTTTGAGTCCATCTCACTCTTTACTTGCCACCACAGCTACATACACAATCCAATTACAACTGGGAAAATTAAAAATTTTTCCTCCAAATTACACTTGCCCTGGCGGGGGATAGAGAAACTTATTGGGGGCCAGGTTTTAAAAACCCCAGCTCCTTTTTCCCTTTTTTGTTGTCCTGCTGTTGTGAGCCCCTCTCACTCATTTATTTTGCCACCACAGTCTACAACCAACCAATTACAACTGGAAGAAGTACAGGTCTCCTCCAAATTACACTTGCCCTGTGCAGGGCATAAAAAACTTAGTTGGGTGCCGGATTGGCAAACCCCTAGCTCCTATTTCCTTTTTTTTTGTCCTCTGTTGGAGTCCATCTCACCCATTTCTTGTTGCCACCACATCTACAACAAAATCCAATTAAACTGGGAAAAAGTTTACAGTTCTCCTCCTAATTACCTTGCCCTGTCAGGGCAAAGAAATTTTGTTGGGCCGGGGGGAAACCCCCCAGCTCCTATTTCCTTTTTTGTTGTCCTGCGTTTATCCATCCACTCATTTACTTGACACCAAAAGTCACATACACAATCCAATTACAACTGGAAGAAGTTACAGGTCCCCCAAATTACACTTCCCCCCTTTCAGGGATAGAAAACTTAGTGGTGCCGGGTTTGGGGGAAACCCCAGCTCTATTTCCTTCTTTTTTCCTGCTTTTGTGATCCTCCACTCATTTATTTTTTGGGGCCACCACATCTACAACACAATCCAATTACAACGGAAGAAGTTACATTCTCCTCCAAATTACACATGCCCTTGCGGGGAAAGAAAAAACTTATTTTGGGGGCCAGGTTTGGGGAAAAACCCAGCCCATTTCCTTCTTGTTGTCCTGCTTTGAGTCCACTCACTCATTTACTTTTTGCCCCACAGTCTACATCAAATCCAATACAACTGGGAAGAATTACAGTTCCCCCCCCAAATTTTCACTTCCCGTGAGGCAAAGAAACTTATTGGGGGGCCAGTTGGGAAAAAACCCCAGCTCCTTTTTTCCTTCTTTTGTCCTCTGTTTGAGTACTCTTTTTCTTGCCTTCCTTGGGGGTTTTTTTACTATCCATTATACTTTTCCGGGGCCGAGCCAAAGAAGTGAAAAAAGAGGAGGGTCGCACACAGAGGGCGGGGAGGGGCCCCCCACTAAGATAAATAGGGCACTTTCTGAGGAAGGGACAGGAAGATGCAGAAAGGTACTGGGGGAACCCCCTCCTCAGTAGCATGCCAGTGCACAAGCAAATGTGCCACGTCTGTAAAAACCGAGGGGAAACAGGGAGAGGCTCCAAATCCCATCTTCGTTCCCCCAGAGCCCCACCCTTAACAGAAAAAAAAACAAGGGCCTGATTTTGAAAGGCATCAAAACAAATCGGGCCCTTGATTAAAAAATCCAATTCGGGCCTTTTGGCAGAGTCAATTTTAAAGGCGGGTCCAGCAGTGAGGAAGGGCACCCCTTTTTCCACCCAAGACCACCATGAGACTATACAGTCTATTTCCCGGCGGGAAGGCCCAACCCAGCACCACACGCGCAGCGGCGGCAATAAAAAGGGGGGGGTTATTTTTTTGTAAGCCCGAGGGTGTCTGGAGCTTTTTTTAGAACAGCCCCCCCAAAACGCAAGGAAGGCGGTGTAAGATAGCGGGGGGGCTTCCGCAGGGGGGAAAACCCCAAACACCTCTCCTAAGGGTTTGCACCCCCCCTGATGGGGGAAACACCCGGGGCTCTGCCGGAACCCTTCAGGCCCTTGCTCTTGGGAGGAAGAGAGGGGAAAAGGGTTAGAGATAGAGAAAAAAAACACAGCTCCGCTATGAGGGGAAAGGCAGGCCACTCTCAAGAAGGGGGCTTGGGTTGGACTTTTGTCGCCCTCGAAATAGGCCAAAGCCAGGAACCCCACTCAGTGTGCGGAAAGGGGGGGCCATGAACGGTTGCCCCTCTCCTTTGTGAGTCACCGGGTTTTCAGGCCCTAAAAAGACTTGCACCAGGTACAGCTCCCCCCCCCGGCGTACCTTCACAGGCGGGGCTTCCCCCCTTTATAGTCTTGGGGGAGGGGATCCGGGCCCTGCTGCGGGGGGCCAAGGGAGGAAATCCCTTCACTTCCCCGACCTCTGGGCCCGGGGTGGCACCGGGGATACCTCTCACTGACCTCTTGGTGAAACCCAAAAGGAGGTCCGGACCCCCCCTCACCCATGACAGCGCAGGGGAGGCACAAGGCACCCCCCCAAAGGGAAAAAGGGGGGGTGTTCCCAGCACAAAGCAGAGACAACGCCACAGGGATCAACATTGCTGACGTTCTCAAACAGAAACAAAGGGGGGGTTTGGGGACAGGGGACAGGTCAAGGGGGTCATGTTACAGAGGGGGGCCGTAACATGCCAACGCGGTTTTTGGGGGGGTTCCGGGATCGGGCGCAGCCACAAAACTGCATCAGGGGTGGCGACCCTTGGCCGGGTGCACCAAAGGATTTGGAGGGGGGGACCGGGAGACCAGGCCTGGACAAGTGCCGAAGATCGGGGGCACTTCGCCGCATGTCAAGGCAGCCAGGTGATCGGAGAGGCAGGCGGAGACCCGACCGGACACCCTATCCAGGACGTGACCACCCGGTGGAACCCCCCACAAATGGCAAGCTCTGGTTGCAGAAGGAAGTGGGGAATACATCATTCAACCACCCCAGTCCTGCAGGGGGGAGGGAATTGGACCTTGGTGCAACCGAGTGGTTGCCCTCTCCCAGATGGGGGATCCTGCACCTTTTGGGGAGACCACCCACGTCCCACACTACAAACGCCAGCCCGGGGGCCCGTTTCCCCCCCGGCAATGCCCTTCCCAACGCCTAAACCGGGTTCCCCCGGGAAAAAGCAATCTTCTCCCCAAGAGCAGGCTTGGAAGCATCTTTTTACCGCGTAAACCCCCCCTTGGGCCACCAAAGGGGGAAAAAGGGGACCAGAAAGGCCTCCTGTGCACCCCGCGCAAGGGTTCCCGGGGGGGCCACACTGCCGAACTGAAATCCAAAAAACAGCAAGCCGTCAATCAGGGGTGTCTCCGAAGGCCAGCTTTTTAGAGGGCGCAGGAACCCAGCGATGCTGGGGGGAGTCCCGAAGGGACCACATCCCTGTACTCCAGGAGCTTCACCCAAGACCGGTTCCGTTCCAGCAGCCAACACCGGCCTCTGCCCTACCATGGCATTTCCTCCTCAGTGGAGGCAAGGGAGGAAGAAGTAGCAGACCCCGCTCAACCAGGGGAAGAGTACAGGGGCCCAGCCCCCCAACCCCTCGCTCGGACCCACTGCACTCTGGGCCAAAAGGGGAACCTCTGGCCCGCCTTTCAACCGGGGTTGGACCCTTTCTATCCCACCCCCATGCCGAGTGAGCGTGTCTTCTCCCACATGGAGATGTCCGAGGCCGCCCCGCTGCCCCCCGGACCCGAGACGGGGAAATTGACTTTCATCCCCTAAAAACCTTTCCACCTTGGGGTTACCCCCAAACCCAAGAACAAGTTGCTGCCTGTAACCAACCTCCTCCTGCAATCCTCCATGCCCCCCAAGCCTCCCCGCCCCCCCTTGGCCACAGCCTGCCGCCTGCCTGCCTGCCTCCTGCCTGGCCCCCGTGACACCGCCGACCCAGGCCTAATGCCCCGAACTCCCCCCCTGCCTACCTGTATTCCCCTTTACACAAAAATTTTTAAGGGTATAATTGGGGGGCCCAATTTTTTTTGCCCTCCTTCTCCAAACCAGGCAGGGCCCTCAATTTTTATTGGAAAGGGTCTGTCTTATTGGCCCAATTTTCCTTTTGCCAGGGGTGGCTGAAGAAAACCCTAAACCTCCTTCCTTGGGGCTTCACACCATTCCCGGGGCCCACGACCCCCCTGCCTGCCTGCCTGCCTGCCTGCCTCCGGCCCGTGACTACCTGCCGACTCCATGCCAATGCCTGCAGAACCCTTTCCTGCCTCCTTATTCTCTCACACACACAATTTTAAGGGTCTATTAGGGCCCCAAATTTTTTTTGCCCTGCCTTCCCAAACCAGGGGGGGCCATCAAAGTGTCAGGGGAAAGGGGGCTGCGTTTGGCCCCAAAGTTTCTCCTTTTCCCCTGCTGGTCTAGAAGCCCCCAATACCCCCTTCCTTTTTGCTTAACCTTTCCCTTGGCCCTCAGCCTGCCTGCCCCTGCCTGCCTGCCTGCCTCCTACCTGTATTTTTTTACCCCCAAAAATGGGGGGAAGCACTTTACAAAAAACCCACCACAAAGACTGAGTTCAGGGGCAAGCTCCCCTCCTTACACCCCCAAAGAAATAACCCACCCAGTTTCCTCTTCCCTCTGTCTTTTGGTTCCAAAAAAACCCTTCTCCGGGGGGGCAGAGAAACCTCCCCCCAAAAAAGCCCCCATTTTTTTCTTGGGATACTCTTCCCAACTGACTGTGTGAGTCTGTAATTTCACAGACCTACCTGTCTCCTCCGCCACTCTTTTTCTGGGCTGCCCGCCGTGCCTCACAAAGAAGGGAATGTCTTGTTTGTTGGGCGTACTCCTGGCCGAAATCCCCTTGGGGGTTTTTGGGCTGTGCTGTTGACTCATTGTGCGCACACTGGTGCTTAAACATTTTATAATCATTTTTCCCCCAACCCGAACAAGGCTGCCGACCAAAAATTTTACGGGTTTTTAAACTAGTTTAAATTGATGAGAATTGAGTTAGGGAACACTCTTCAGGAAACTGGGGCTTGGGGGTTAGGGTTTAAAGGGGGGGTTTTTTGGCCCCCGCTACTTTTCCCCGGGGGGTGCACCACACTTTCCCTAAGAAGGGCTGGGGTGGAAGTACTTGCCGTACCCCTTCACCAATAATCGTTTGTTTTTTAAAATAAAGACCCTTTTTTGGGAGGAAGTCGGGGTTGGCTCTTGAGTTGGAACTGCGTGATTCACTACAAGGGGCATGGAGATGGAATCCCGGGGACGGCAGTTGGGCATCTACCACCACAGCTGGAAAGAAAGTCAAAAGCGGGGTTGCTGTCCTTTTGGAACCTTGGGCAAAGACTCAGACCACTCTAGCTTTTGTTCTTCTCCCTGCCTCCGGGGCCCCCCCCCCACTTCCGGCTTAGAGGAGGCCCTTTTTCCCCGCTTCTCCTTCACCCAACATCAGGCCATTAGTGCTTAAATTTTACCCGTCGCCCCCTCCCCAAAAAATTTGCCCATGCAGCAACCCAAAGCTGTGCCCTCTTCTTGGCGGAAAACCTCTTGAAGACCAACTGAACATGCATTCACTCAAAAACTAATTGTTTCACCACTGTGCCTCACGAAAAGGGGGAATTTTGCTTTGTCTAGAAAACGCCGGCGTGGGCCCTGATTGGGAAACTCGTGAAAGCACCCTTTGGGGCTCTCCCTGGCATACAGACTCCAAAGGAGTGCCGCAGTGTGGAGTGTTGTCAGCCCCCGGGGGCTGCCAATTAGTCTTCAGGGGGCCCCCTTGCCAACACGTGGCTCACAAAAGGCAACTTACGCCGTCTGGGGGGCCCTCGTCACCTTTACAAATAGGACATTTTCAAAAGTCAAGGCTTGCTCTTAGAGTTTGGGGGGTTTGATTCACTACGAAGGCATGCCCCGGGATAAAAGCATACTTGGCTCTCTGTGAAGGGGGGAGCAAAAGGAAACCCCCACTCCAGGCTTTTGGGTTTTTTTTGGGGGGCCTGATCACACAACATAACCTGGGGTTTTCAGGCCTACTGTCTTCCTGGGGTGCAAAGCATTCTCACTGAAAGGGGAAAATGGCTGTGCTGGCCTGCTAGGATTTAGGCCGGGGAAACACACACAGGGTAGGAAAACCCCCCGGGTTCAGTCCTTTTGTCAGAGTGGTCTCAGGCCCAAGTCAACACCATTGGACTCTGCTTTCCCTGGCTGCCAACTGGCCAAAGAAAGGCAATTTCCTGGGGGCCTCCTCAGTGCCATTTGCCCTTGGGGAGGGGGGGGCTTCTTTCCTGGGAAGTTCCCCCCTACGGAGGCCCGTGGCCTCAACTCAGGGGATGGGGCTCCCCCCAAAACTTTTCCCCTTGGTCAAAAACCCCGTGCCTCACTAAGAAAAGGGAAAGTATTTGGGGGCCACACTCCCTTTTTTCCTGACTTCCATCCCCGGTTTTCTGTTGAGTTTAGGAGCGGATTCACAACGAAACCATGGGGGTGGCGGGATTGCTGGCCCCATCAATTACCCACTTGTGCCTCCGCCCTCTTTTCCCCTGGGGGGGCAAACCTGTCCTCACAACGAAGATAAAGGCGGGTGCCAGCCCTCCATTATTTATTTCAAATTGCAGGGTTTTGGTCTTAGTTTGTGGGAACCAACTGTGATTTTCAAAGGGCATGGTATAGCTACCCCGGGGCCGGGGGGTAGCAAAACTACCCCCCACATCTGGGCTTGGGGAGGAAAACAGACTCAGAATGTGGGGGTTTCTGCCTTTTTGCAGCCGTGTGGTGCCCGACCAAACCAAGGGGGTTGGCCTCTTTTCCCCACTTTCCCTGGCTGCAAGACACCGGTTTCACATGGAAGGGGGCCCTGATACAGCACCCCCAAGACTTTTCAAAAAGTGACATTGTGGACGGTGGGCATCGCAGGGGGTTTTGGGGGGCCAACCAAATCAGGTGATTTTGGGCCCCCCCTCCAGTCTTTTTTCCCTGGGCGCAAAAAACCCCTGTTTTCAACAGTAGGGGACTGATTTGAACAGCATTCGTACGTACGCACCACACCAAACTTAGTCAAAAAGGCATTGGGGGGCAGGGTGCTCCAGGGTGTGGTGCCAGACCAAACTCAAGGGGATTGGCCTCCTCCGCCCCCCTTTCCTCTGGGGGGCAAACCCTGTTACACGGAAGGGGGGGCTAATTTGAACAGCTTTTTACTACTTTTACACCCCCCAAGAGTTTGTCAAAAGTGCCACTGGGGCACGCAGGCAGTGGGTGCCAGACCAACTCAAGGGATTGCCTCCTCCGCAACTCATCCCTCTGGGCTGCAAGACACGTACCCAAGGCCGTGGATTTAAAATTTCCCCGCATGCCTTTTACTCCCCCCTTTTTTAAAAATGGAGCTGGAAATGAGCCGCCCACTCGGGGTCTGTGCTGTGGGCCTCATACTCGCCTTGTGGCCTGACCGGGGGGGGCCGCCCTTACCCTGCCTTATGGACCAAAAATAGTCCCCTCCTTTTTATAGCCTAGTGGGCGGGGGTGGGTTTGAAAAAATTAAACCCCAAAAAAACCCAAAAACCCATCCCATTCCCCCCCCACCAAAACATTCCCGGCTTAGCACACTACTAGGACTATTTAACCACCTCAGCTCTAACTGCAATTTTTTTTTTACCATGCCCCAAAACAGGTTGCATTGGCTTTGGGGTTTATTGCTTTCCTTTTTTAAGGGGTTTTTTAATTGACTGTGAATTAAAATGGGGGGAGAAGGACCTTGGTAGGGGGGGCCAATTTAGAGGAGAAGGAGTAGACCCCCATTCGTTTTTGGGGGGGAACGGAAGTCTTTTCTCCGCTGCCTCTGGGAGGTGGGGGGGAAAGGGGGTGGATTAAAAACCAAAAACAAAAAATACAACAAAGGGGGACGCAGCCAGACCAATAGGGGGGCCGGCTGGTTAGCACAGCAATTCACAGCACAGCAACCAAGAGAAAAAAAGAAATGAAAATTTTTTCTGCCCCACTTTGTTTCTTAGGATCACTAGCCTTTTTGGCAGCAAAAACCCCTCCCCAGGCAGGTTTAAACTGTTTTCGCCTGCTCATTTGCGGGACCCGGCCCACCCGCCCCCCCGGCCCCCCCCCCCCCCGCGGCCCGCCCGCCCCCCCCCCGCGCCCGCCCCGCCCCCCCCCCCCCGCCGCGCGCACCATTTCCCCCGGGGCCCCGCGCCCGCCCCGCCCACGATGCCCCCCCGCCACGCCGCCGGCCTGCGCCCCCCAACCAAAAACCCGGGCGGACGTCAAAATGCGCGAAATCGCGACGAAACAGAAACGAAAAAAAAAAAAAAAAGAACCGACAAATTTTTTTTTTCGCTTTTTCGCGAAAAACGAACGACCCAAACGAACCGCCCGATCACAACCAAAAAATTTTTTCCCAATCTGCCCATCCTACTTGAGAGCAATGCCTGTGTTCCATGGCCTTGACAAACAAAACAGGTGCATTGGCACCACCTTATATTGCGGTTTCATAGGCATCTCGAGCCGTCTAATTACTTTTTTTGCTAAAATCTTCACTGCTGAACCATCTTCCCTTATTTCTCCCCAAACAAGGGCTGGATTTCCCCGGGGGAATCTGTTGGGAGCTATAAGGGGGGCTGGGTAAGGTCGATCTGAACCCCACCTGAAAATGGAAAAGGGCCTTTCATAATTCACTTTTTGGGCCCCTTGAGGGGGGGGGTTTGGGAATGGCAAACCCTCTTTTCTTCTGCAAGAGAAAGGAGCAATACTTTTATTTTTTCCTCTGATTTTCTGCAACTTTTTAAAAATGTCCTAGGAAAAGTATGTGTATTCCTTGTGTGGGGAAAATTCTCAAGCACAGGAAGCCTGCTAAGTATTAGAGGATGCAACACTCACCCCATGCTTTTAATTAATAAAAAAAGTCCAGCAGTGAGCAGCAGTTACCAAGCCAGCTGCTCAAATTTGTGGGGAAAATGAACTTTTCACAATTTACAAAGATTTTTTAAAAAAATGTGTAATTTTTTTCAAACTACAGTAAAAGATCTTTTTGTTTGTACAAAAAAGGGGTTTTCACATTCCAGCATACAAGCAGGGCAAAGGGGGATAATGTCCAAACTCAGCCAGAAGCCACATATGTCATGGGGGTGGTTTGATCCCCACTTCCCCCGTGAACGCTTTCCCTGCCACTTGAAACCTTGGGATTGAAAGACAAAGCTACAAGAGATTCATGTGCCAGTCTAACCACTGGGGTCCAGGCTTCTCACCTCTGATAAAAAAAATTAATTTTTTTTTTAAAGGGTTATGAGTGTTAAATTTGACTAAAATCCTTACTTTAAAAAGTCACCCTTTAAAGGGACATTTAAAACACAGGTAAAGTGATTCAAAATAAATCAGTGTGTGGTTTTTAAGTCATAATGTGTCTGAAAAACATTTTTAGATTTTTTGGGGCCATGAAATTTTTATAGCAAACCTATGGGGAAAAACCTACTTTTTTAAGCCTAAACTACCTCAAAAGATTATTACCCCATGAACTCGGGAAAGGGAAAATTTTTTCTGGCACTTGAACTTTTTGGGAAAAAATGGATTTGAAAAAAAATTTCAAAATGCTTTGATTTTTTTCAAAAAAAGGTCAAGACTTACACAAATCACACTAACAATATTACATCATAAATTTTCCTTTCAAACAAGACCACTTATGGATGTTTGGGAGTGTTGTGTGTGATGACTGGGTGGGGAAAGGAGAAGATGGGGACACTTGAAAAAAAAATTTCGAGTTGTTGTTATCGGGCCGGGTTTCCCTTTTGGGGGGCGTTTCCGTTTTTTCGCAAAAATTCGAAAAAATTTATGGGTTTTCTTTTTCTTTTTTTTTCTTTGTTGTTAGTTTTTGGTTTTTTTGGGGGGGAGGGGGCTCCTGGGGCCCCTTTTGGGGGGGTGGGTGCTCCTCGGGCCTGCTTAAAGGGAAAGGGGCTCCTGGGGGCACCCGGGGGCCTCCTACCCACAGGAAGGGGAAGCAGGCTCCAAGAGACCCCTCTACAGGGGGGGTCTCCTCTTCACCTGCTGCTGCTGAAAAATGGTATGCAATAGCCAAGGAAAATATTGCAACCATTGTCAACAGTAAACCCATTGAGAGTGATAGCATCATGCCTTCCCTGCACAATTTTTCCCACCCCCATGCCCCAAAAAAAAAAGGGGGAATTTTGTACTTGCGCGTGTAGTGAAATAACAAAAAAGACTGGCTTGGGGTTTAAGGGTTTTGTGTTAGTGCAAGGGCTGGGGTTAGCTAGTGAGGTAAGGTTACGGTGGGCTAGGGGTTCACCTCGGGGTGCCTCTCTGACCCCAAGAAGACAGTCGTGACTGGGGTTTTATGGACGGAGAAAAGGTTAGGGTTAGGGTTGGGGGGCAGGGCGGGTTTTGGGGGGTTTTTTTGGGCACATCCCAAATCTCCGGGGCCAAGGGGCCCCATGCGTTTGGTGGGATGGCTCCAAAAAATTGCATGGTCGTCCACTCCCACATGGCTGGCCACTGGCCCCAGCCCACATTGCGCAGGTGTAAAAAAAATAAAAAAAAAATAAAATCAATGGGGGACAGGGGAAGGAGAGGAGAGACATTTTGTTGCAAGAAAAAACCCACCACCCGCACTGTGAAAAATCTGGCGTTTAAAAAATTTTGCGTTTTTCTTTCTTTGTGCTTGTGTTTTTGGGACCCCCCTTTCAAAAAAAATATTGCTTTCGCCGCCCCATTTTGGATCACCCGCACCACCGCAGGTTTTTGGGACTCAGTCCGGCTGCCCAACGGGGGGGGGGGGACCCCCCCCTCCAGAAACCCCCCTCCGGTGGGTGCCCTGCGCCCTTACCAACAGGCATTTTTTCCGCCTGTTTTTTTGGGGCCCGGGAAGGGGTGGGGGGAGATTTAAAATTTTTTTTCCTGTCCTCCGTGCCGCTTGCTTGCCCTTTAAATTCGGCGGCCGGGGGCCGGCGAGACCGGGCTTTTTGCTGGCTGCGAGCCTGGGGCGAGTCCCACCAGAGCCCCATGATGGGGGATGGGGGGGGACCGGGGACCTCCAGAAAAAACCCCCTCTGGTAGGGCCCTGAGGTACGGCAGGCTTTTTTTTCCGCCTGCTTTTGCCCGGGGAACCCGGGATTTTTTTAACTTTTAAAAACTTTTTTTCTGTGCCGCGTGCATCGCGCGATCGCGCAATGCAAGGAACGAGCACGACAAATCAGACCAAAATTTTTTTCGTCGGGTTTGAGCTTGAACTGGCGGGGGAATTCCCGTTAAACCCTTTTCCCTAAGTAACGGAACCCAGTAACGGAACAGAAACGGAAATAACCGCTAATTTTGGCCCACTCTAAAAGGGAGCAAGCAGGGGCAATGAGAAGGGGGGGTGATCAGGCAGGGATGGGGAGTGACTGACACAGTAGGGAGACAGGCAGCTGGTGGGGGGCAATTGGGCAGACTTGTATTTTTACAAGCATGTGCATTATCTTTTAAAAATTTTGCTATCTGGGATAGCTTTTGGGGTAGCGGATTTTTTAAAAAGTGTCAGGGGCATTAACATATGTTAAAAGATTCCCAAAGGGAAACAATTCTCATCGCTGGGAAAAAAAATGGCTCTCTGAAAGAGAAACAAAAAAAAATCACTCCCCTGTGACAGTTGTCTTTGGTTCATGTGCCTTATGGTAAAGGTAAAAATGAATCCAGGACTTTTTAAAAAAGAACCAAGTTTTATTTTCTGGAATTGAGTCCCCACTTTCTCTTAAAGCCTTTTGGCTTGGTATAAGTAATTTTGACATGATGGGATAGAACAAGAAAATGTGGTTTCATAATTATGCTGTAAAACATCCCCCAGAGTCCAAGCTGTGTGGGGCAGTATAGTCAAAAACAACACCAAAATTTTAATCAAAAATTCTTTTTTAAAAACTTTTGTCACTTTTTTAACACTTTTTCTTTTTTATCAAACTTCAAAAACTAATACTTTTTCTTTTTTATTGAGCTTCAAAGACTCTTAATTTACTTTAAGGTTTTAAAGCGGACAACAAAGCCCAAAAAATTTAGGACCTTTCCCATCTGTCAGAATGGCCTTACCCCCAAAAATTCAGCCCATGTCACTAGTTCATCACAAGTGGTCCCTAGGGTGCCGGGACTGAAGGGGGGCCCGCAAAACAACAAGGAATCGGGCCTTTTCCGTGGGGCCCCAAACTTTGGAACAAACGTCCCCAGAGATCTACCATGCCCCCCGTTTTTTTGAAATTAAAAAAAGTTTCAAGACATATGTTTATATTTGTTTTTCCCCCGGTTACGTTTAGCTTTTTGCGATTCATCGCCCTTAGCCCATCTTTTTCATTAAAATTTATGAAGGGGGCGACTTACTGTGTTTTTTTTTGCATTTTTAGTTTTGCATTATGTTCCTGATGCATTTTTTTTGTAACAGTTTGTTTTATTTGTGAACCACCCAGAGTGGCCTTTGGCTAATGGGCAGTATAAATAAAAAAATAAATAAATAAATAAATAAATAAATAAAAAATAAATAAATAATCTGGGGCACAGTTGTGGGTTTTCCAAAAACTAGGAAAGTCATGTTCGCCTTTAGTACCATGACTATCACGTAATGGTCTGTCATTCCCTATTCCCATTGCAGCAGAAAAAAAAGAAGCACGATCAAGGGACACCTTGTGGTTCTTGGGAAAGGGTCAATGCGTCAACATGTCCAATCAATAGTTTTTTGTGCCTCCTTAAGTTTTTAGGGGCTGTAGCACTAGTGGAACAATAAAACTAGTTATCAGATGCTTAGGGAAAAAAAATTCCCAAAGCCTACGGTAAGCTGCAAAGGCAAAAAAAAACTTAGTGCAAAACTTGCTGCCTTTTATTTCCCCCCCTCTCTAATGCTGACCAAATAAAATTTTGGATTTACTTTTTATGAGTGTCCCTAATCTATAGACCGGATTCTGCAAAAAAATGGAAATGGTTCTGCTGGAGGGGTTAGGGAAAAAAGGCAGTGTACCAGCCGGGGTTGAGAGTGCTAAGAGGGCTGCAGGATCCTCACAGGAAACCCCCTGCTACAGGCTGCAAAGCGTTTCTACGGAAAAGGAAAATAAAATTGGTAGAACTGTGTAGATTTTGAAGGGAATTTTGAGGCTAAAATTTCCCCAGAATTCCTGACTCAAGAATTCGGTGAGTTTTAGTCCAACACCACAAATTTGATGCCCCTTAAAATTTGCATGATTTTTGTCACTGTGAAAACAAAATAAACCCAAGAAAGAGAGGCACCATAATAGAACGCTGGAGACTAGTGGTTTTGGTATCGGGTGTTAAATTTCCCCACTGCCCCTCGTGACAGGGCTGGATTAAATGACCAAAGGGTCCCTTCCAATTTGCATTATAAGAAATAGAACAGATTCATAATATAAATGTATAGGGAGGGGGGTCTGGGTTCATATGACATTTTAAAGGCAAGACTCAGTACCCTGCCGTTTAATGTGCATTGAACTTCATTTTGCCAATTTTATTTAGATGGAATACAAAAAAAGAAAAATACCCACTAATCACTCAGCATTTTATCAGGTCCGCTGCTCGCTGACAACAAGCCCAGTGGTGATCTCCGTGCAAAAAGACTTGGGTTTCATATCATGAATGAAATTTCCCTGATAGCTCTCTGACAATGGTACATTGGATTGCTTTTTCCCAGAAACCGGGTGGTACCCCCTTCAGGGAATTGCAGTAAAAAAAAAACACATATGGGTTGACAAGTTTGGGGACCAAAAACCTGGGGTGTTTTTAACAATACACACAATGATGCAGTTAAGCCAACCAAAAAACGATTCCAGTTGAATGCACGCACTGGTAGATGTGAAACGGGAAATTAAAAGCACAATGTAACAGAAATAGTGCAGTCAGTACAATATTCCAGTAATTGTGGTGGTGATATTCAGAAGTTCAGAATGGGGCCGGGAAAATCCGACTCTTTCCGCGACCTGGAGTTCCCTGCCAACTTTGACCCAACCACTTTTCTCAGCCAAAATTCATTTACAGGGTTTTTTTGTCAAAAAAATGGTAGGAAGAAAAGAACCATGTTCGGCTGCCTTGGACCGTTTGGAAAAAAGGCGGAATACAACTAAAAAATAAAAAAGAAATTAATTTTTTGATGTACGAAGGATACTCCTGCATTCCTTTAGCAAGAATTCATCAATCAAAGGATTCAAGAAAGAGATGTGACAATAATCATGGAGAGTGATGGGGTTTGGCATGGTGGTTTAAGCTGTTTTGAACTTTAGAGGGAAATGGCACCCTTTTTCTGCAAGGAAGAAAAGAGCACCATGCTTGCAGAAGTAACTTTTTTCTCCAGGGGTATGGTCAACATTATCCCTACGCCAGTCAGGGTGTTTTCTCAGGTGGTTTAATGCCCTGTTTGGGGATCTAAACCTCTACAAAACCCCAGCTGCCATCAAAAAGATTATCATTGCTTGGTTGGTACTGCATCACTGGTCACTTTACAAGTTTAAAAGCCAGCATTTTTTCCCGCTGGGTTTTAAAGCAACTAAGGGATAGACACGTCTTGCGATATGGCCGGGTGGTGTGGAGCAGCAACGGCCCGCTGGGGGTCACACCTCCTTTTTTAAAGTACAGCTGTCATTTTTGCATTTAACTGGTTCCAGAAAAGGTGCATGCTAGACTACCTAGCTCCCTCGACGCTTTGGAATTGGGCATAAACCCAAAAGCCCAGCATTTTAAAGTGGCGGATAAGTAGAACAGTTTAGGGCACTTTAACATGGCTCCCTGTCCATTCAACAGCTTCTTGCACAGTGTGGGTATGCTGATGCTGCCTTGATAACCCGCAGAAAGCAGCCAAGCAGCAATTCTGGAGGCTGAAAACCCAGCGAAACCAGGCGCTGATCTTTTATCTCTCTGGGCCCAGAAAACCATGGATGAAAAGCTCACACCAAAAACTGGGAAGGTGCCCCTAGGCTAAGACTTAACATGAATGCTCTCATTTCTCCCCCTAAAAAAGAACATAAAATTTAGAAAAGGGAAAAAGGGGGAGCAAAGAGCTAGAACTGCACAAAAAAACCCCACCCCAATTTCTCCCCGCTTTTCTCACTGAGGGTCACAAAATGCAGATGTGGGGACTTGGGGGGCAAGACAGCAAGATAAGTTTGTGGGTGCTTTCCTTCCCCATCGCAAGAACCAAGAGAATATACACCGAAACCCAACTCAGCTTGCTCGCCCCTGCCCCCCCCGCCTCGGAAGCGCACACAAACTTACCCCCCCTTCATGTCGGGGGCCAAAGAACCCCCCCCAGCCAGTGAATGCCTCACGAGCCCCCTTTTAATAAAATGTTCTCTTCTAGAGAGGCACGAACTGAAAAAAAAATGGCAATTGTTTGGTTTGGTTCGTTTGTTTTTTAAGATTTATTTCAAAAAAAAAATTTCATTGATTCGTTTATTTGTTATTCGTTTTTTTTCCCGCTTGTTGATTTAATCCATTTTTACAGCACACAGCGGGAAAAAAAAAAAATTCAAAAAATCACAAAAAAACCAGACATTGACAACAACGCACAAACTGGACAGGTAGCATCCTCATCCTCATCATCCACATCATCCTCATCATCTTCAATCATCACACACATCCTTACCAGGCAGTGGCGGGGGTGGCAGCGGAAAGCAGGACGACCCTGACCCCTTGGGGGGGGCTTTTGGGGGCACTTTTTTGGGACCAGCGCCTCTTTTTTTTTCAAGCACCGACTATGGGGTCCCGGGGCCGGGTTGGTGCTTCTTTTTTTTTTTTTAAAATTTTTTTCTTTATTTTAGGGCACAACACTCCACCCTGGGGCGGGGTTGGCTTTCCTTTTAAATTTTTATATATATTTTCTTTATTTTAGGGCCCCAAAAAACGGACCCCGGGCCGGGGCAGTGCTCCTTTTTAAATTTTTTATTTTTTTATATTTTAAATTGTATTGTATTTTTAAACTACCGCCCACGGGGCCCGTCTACAGCTGTAGCGTAGGCCAGTGGGCCTTTTTTTTTTTTTTTTTTTTTTGCTGGCGAGGCCATCCCCATCGCCGCGGGCTGGTACGGGGCCTGCATCCCCAATTTTTTTTTTTTTTTTTTCAAGCACTACCACGCACCCCTGAGTTTTTTTTAATATATTTTAAAAAATTTATTTTGGGACACCAACCCGGCCACCCCGGGACCCGGGTTGGCACACCCTTTAAAAATTTTTTTTATTTATTTTATTTAATTTCTATTGTTTTTTTTTTTACTGCTGACCACATGGTCCCCCTAAAGCTTAGTGCAGGCCGGTCAGCTTTTTTCCCCCTTTGGCTGGGTGGGGGCCGGGTTCCGCGGGCCAGTTCGTGCTCACACCGGATTTGGGGGTTTTTTTCATTTTTTTTTTTTAAGTCCGACCACACAGCCCTGGAGCTGGGTCATCACGGGTTTTTTTTTTGATATATAATTTTTTTTATTTAGGGGGCCAACCCATCCACCACTGGGGGCCGGGGGGCACTCCTTTTAAAAATTTTTTCATTTATTTTTGTTTATTTTTATTCTACTTTTTTTTCTGCGACCACAGGCCTGCGCTACCGTAGTGCGGGGGGTCGCTTTTTTTTTTTTTTGCTGGCTGTGGCGGTTCTGCACCAGTTCCCGGCCCCACAGGTGGGGTTTTTTTTTTCAAACGCCGACCACACGGCCCTGACCGGGTTGTCGCTGGTTTTTATTTTTAATATATTTTTATTTATTTTTTGGGCACCAAACCAGCCACCCCCTGGGAAAAGGGTGGTGCTCCCTTTTTTTAAAATTTATTTATTTTTATTTATATTTTATTTTTATTTGCAAAATATATATATAAATAATATATATATATATATAATATATAATAATATATATAAAATATATATTTTTATATATATATATATAAAATATTTAAATATATTATGCATGTTAGGTGGGTTCGGTTTCTTCCCGTGTAAAATCTGGTTGTTTTGGCGACGTTTCGACGAGGGCTCACTCGTCATCTTCAGGCTGGTGTTCTGGCTTCTTTTTTCTTTAAGCAAAACGTGATCCAGTTGAAGTCCTTCTATAAATACTGCTGGGGTGTGTGGTTTTCTTGCTCTGTTTTCTGATTGTAGGTTCGTTTTTCTTTTGTGATCTGCTGTGTGGGTGAGGCATCGTTAAGGATTAACTGCTGGGGGGTTAGATGGCTGTTTAAGGGCATCCTGGTGGGTGAGGTGCTGGGTGTGTGTCTATCAGCCTTTTTTTCTTAACGACCTTGGTGATGGGCGTTTTGGCAGCATCCCGGCTTTGGGGGAGTGGGGGCCTGTGTCTTGTGAATTCATTTGGTCGCTACGTGTCTGTGGGCTCCCAATTTTTTTTGGCGTGTGTAAGTGTGCTCCATGTGGGACTGGAGTGGGGTGAGCAGTAATGGTGCAGTCGTTTTTTGTTATTGGATGGGTTTCGTTTTATTGGGGGACGGTCCCGGGTTTGTGTTTGGTGTGGATGGAAGGTGGTGGCATCTTGGTCCTTTTGGACCTGGGGTTTATCTTTGTGACAGAGCTCGTCGTTGACCTGGGCTATTTCCAGATTCAGGGAACGGGAGGGGTCATCATTTATTCATGTTTTTTGGGGGTTTCCTATTTCAATGGCTTCCATGATTATTCGCTGTTAAGTGTTCATTTTGGAGATGAGTTTTTCTTTCAAAATCAAATTTCATGACCTGTTTTTTTTTATGTGCTGGAAGGAGAGGAAATTTTTCTTTTTTTTTTGACTGCGTTCTGTGTTTTGCATGCGTGCGCTTATTCTCCTGTTTTTTCTGTCCGATTAGTGGGTGGGCAGACTTTGCAGTATTTCGTAGCTCCTTGTTTTCTAGCTCAATCTTGTCTTGGGGGTTTCTTAAAAAGTTTGGGTATTTTTTTTTCGGTGCAAAAGGCTGTCTTGATATTGTGTTTGTGGGGAATTTTGCGATTTTTTCTGTGGTGCCTTTGATGTAAGGGAGGAGGGCAGTGCCGTTGTTCTCTTCGTTTTCTTTGGTTCTTGGGGGTGTTTTTTTTTGGATTAGTTTTGGGGATGGGGTTTTTTTTGGAAACCCTTTTTCAATTAAAACATTTGAAGAGTGGTTTAAATTTATTTTTAGGTGGGCTTTGTCAGCGAGCTTTGGTTCTGGAGATGAGGGGTTTTTTCTACGGAGTTGATCTGTCAGGGGGGTGGTGGATTGTGCTTTAAGTAGCGGTTTGTATGTGTTTTTTTTCGGAGATGGGATGTCCTAAGGGCCTCGGGGTTTTTTTAATTAGGACTCCAGGGAAGGGGAATTGGTTGTTGCTTCTATTTCCATATGAATTGTATTTTGGGGTGTAGGCTTTAATGTGTGAGGAAGTTGTTCAGTTTATCTTTCCCTGGGGCCAGATAAAAAAGGTGTCTCAACATACTGAGCCAGATTTTTGGTTTTATTTTCGGACTTCTGTAACGCGTTGGTTTAAAAGTTTTTCCATATATGGGTTTGCGATGACCTGAGAGGGGTGATCCCAGGGGTGCCCTTCATCTTTTGATCTTTGTCCATTGTGGATGAAGTAGTGTTGGTTAGGCAGTGGTTGTCAGATCTGGGATGTGTTTGGGGGGTTGTATTTGTTGGGGGATAGCTGAAAGGGCTTTTTGAAGGGGCATTGTGTGAAAGCAAAAACATCAAGCTCACGAGAGGTCTTTGGGGTTTAGGCTTGTTTCTTTAAATTTCTAAAAAGTGGAACAGTTTTGTACGATGAAGTGAGGATTCTGCTGGGGCTGGAGTTTTTTTGGCAAAAATTTGGCGGGGTTTTTGTAGATGAGCCTATGGAGCAACTATGGGTCTAGAGGTGTTCCTTTTTTGTGAATTTTGGGAGGCCGTAGAGCTTGGGGCATCGGGATGATTTCTCTCTGGGGATGATGCTTGGCTTGTTTTTCTTCATTTAAGGGGGAGGGGCTTTTTTTTTGGGCTTTGGTGGTTTTTTCCAGGTAGTGGGGGGGCTGGTTAAAAGGGTATTAAGCAGGGTCTTGTAGTAGTTGGATAGTTTGGCTTGGTACCCCATTTTCATCACCACTGGGGCATTGCCTTTTTCCCCCCTGCTGGGAAATGATTACTTTTTTGTCTTTCCTCAGGTTGGTGAGGGCTTTTGTTTTTCTTTGTGTAAATTGCTTCTGGGGGTTTTTTGCTGGAGCAGAGGACATTGTGACTTCGAGTCTGATTTTGTTGGCTTGATCGGGGTTTTTTTTGGGGTTAGGCGGGCTTCCACTCCGCATATGAGTTTTCAGGGGATGTGTCTGGGGGGGACACATCGTAGTCGTATTTCGTAGACCCTTGCAAAGTCTTCCAGCCACATACATCGGACAGACAAACAGGAAATAAGCGCACGCACGCAGAACACAAGAACGCAGTCAAAAAAGAAGAAAAATCTTCCTCTCCTTTCCCGCACATAAAAAAAACAGGTCATAAATTGATTTGAAAGAACCAAACTCATCTCCCAAAAAGAACATTCAACATCGAATAATCATGGAAGCCATTGAAAAAGAGAAACACCCAAACAAAATGATTAAACGTGATGACACCTCCCGCTTGCCTGACATCTGGGAAAATAGCCCTGGTCAACAGACAGCCTCTGTCACAAAGACTGACACCAGGTCCCAAAGGGGCACAAGTGCCCCCCTTCCCCCCACACCAAAAACCCAAAACCCCGACCGTCCCACAGAGAAACGAAACCACCATCCAATAACAAAACCCCCGACTGCACCATCTACGCACACCCCCCTCCAGTCACCAAAGGAACACACTTTCAACCCCCAAAAAAAAACAAATTGGGAGACCCCAACACGTAGCCAGACCAAAATGAATTTACAAAACACAGGACCCCACTCCACCAAAGCCCCGGATCTGCAAACCCCCCTCACCAAGGCGTTAAGAAACAAAAGGCTGATAGACACACATCCCGCACCTAAACCCACACAGGATGTCTCAAAAAGCCATCTAACCCACCAGCAGTTAATCCCTTAACGATCGCCTCAGCCACACAGCAGATCACAAAAGAACAAACGAAACCCACAATCAAAAACAGAGCAACAAAAACCCCACCCCCCCCAATTTAAAGAAGGGCTTCAACTGAGATCACCTTTTCTTCAAGAAGAAAGAAGCCAAAACACCAGCCTGAAAATCGATTGAGACCTCGTCGAAACGTCGCCAAAACAACCAATTTCTACACGGGAAAAACCAATCCACCCAACATGCATACCTATACCCGAAAATCACGAAAAAACCACATATATATATATATATATATATATATATATATATATATATATATATATAATATATAAATATATATATATAATATAATATATAATATATATATATAATATATATAATATAATATATATATATAAATTACTCTGACTATATGGGCCCCCGCTAAAAGCTGTAGCCGGGCCGGTTGGCTTTTTCTTTCTGGTTGCCCCTCCCTTTAGCCAGGACGATGGGGCCTCCAGGAAGGACCACACCCGTTTTGGGGACATTCAGGTGCCACCCTTATGAACCGAACTGAAAGAAAACCTTTTTTTTAGTTCAGTTTGGTTTTTTTTCTAAATCTCTCTGGAGTTCATTATTTATTTCATTATGTAACGAAATGAATAACAAATAATAAAAAGGTAAATGTTCATTTGTGCCCCCTCTAAACTCTTCATCTAACTTTCCAACACAAACCCTTTCCCAAAAAGGCTCTGTAATGAGTATGCTGAGGGAGGTTTTAACCTTACCCTCAGCAAAAAGGCAGCTCACCACAAATTTTTTTAAAAAATCCCCCCAAAGTGCACGCCTTCATCGCTCATGTCTTATTCCTTTCTTGTGGTTTTCTGAGGGGAAGTGGACTTTTATGGCAAACCCCCCTCTGTAAGAGTTAAGATTTCCCTTCTCACACCTCCACAGTGAGCTTGACTAATAACCTTTTATTTATATTTTATGTCAGTTCAGGTTTAAAGGAAGGGCAGAACACATCTGATACATTTTGCTACTTTTTGAATCTTCTTGTGCTTCCTTTGAAATTCTGCAGATGAATTTTCCTGAAAGAAATCTTCAAATTCACCTTTAAATGTCACTTTTGGGGGCAATTCTAATTTTAGAATCTGACCTATTTCAAGAGCATGCCAGTTAGAGCATCTTTCCCAACCGTGATGTGGGAATCTAAATTTTGCCCCTTTCCTTAGGCCTGGCTTTTCCTTTTACTAGTACAGTGGTTCCTTGTATAAAGGAATTAATTTGTTCCAAAATGAAATTATGTTAATAAAATTTTCATATATACAAATTTCCCATAGGAATTAATTAAAAACAGAGTAATCCCTAATCGTGACAATTTTTTTGTTGTACGGATTTGCCCCCACTCCGGAATTTTCTTTGTTGTAAAAGATTTTATATTATACAAACCGTTTATTTTGCGATGGTCCACTGTAGTTAAAACGAAAAGGGAAAATTAGGTAATTTTCCCTTTTTAAAAACATAGCATGTGCAACCCCCTGAAGATACCCTGTGGCAGCACTTCACATTTCTACCATCAATCAAAGAGGTGCAATTAGAAAGCAGCAGATTCCCCCAAATTAAAGGGGCATTTTTCCCCTTTATTTAAATTTTTATTGCCATTTTATTTACTATAGAGTTGGGGACAACCAGGAAAAATGATGTTTCAAGTTCGTGTGTCCGGAGCTGGCCCATTTTGG
>JAWVWN010006066.1:0-24832 GCA_037367305.1 Phrynocephalus vlangalii
GTATTCACTGGAAAATTAAAAGTTGTGGGTTATGTTTGGGCTCCTGTATAGATTTGAATTATGTTGTGTGTGATGCTCATTTTGGTGCGCAGACCATGAAAAATAAGTGTTTGTTAGGGTTTGCTGCCATCTGGTGGTACATGTGGAAAATGCACAAATCAAGGAAAGGGAAAATGAAAAACAGCTTTGTCTTTCCTGACGCTCGCTGTTTTCCACCACCCCCATCTTCCAATCTGCAGGTGATTTTAAAGGCCTGGAGTCTCACAGAAGGATAAATGGTAATAGCAGTCCTGGAAATATATAAAAGATATCCTGTCCTTTGCATTAGTTCAAATAAATTCAGAGCAAGCAGCAGGTGCTCAGTCACAATGTGTATGTGCAATTTAAGCAGCAGCTGCTGCCAAATGTCAAAAAGATAATTCCCGTTTTCTGTTGAAAAGTGATCCCTACAGTCAAGAATACAAAGTAAAATCAAAGAGGCAATTGGTAGGTAGATCCAGCTGTGTACCTCAAATGTGCTGTCTAATTATACCAGAAAGCATACTTTACAGCTTCAGAACTATTGCTTTGGCGTAGAACCAAAGTCTTTCAGAAATGCTGTTTGAGCCCAGAAGCCTCACTGAGTTAAAAGTCCGTAACCGTGCAGGAAAAATAACTTGGATTTACACAACCTCTCCCCTTAATGCAATAATATGCTTGCCTTTAATGCTACTACATGGTGGAGCTTTTGAAGAATTAAGATTTCATAAATAAGTGTAATGCACTCGAGACTCTGATCATTTTGCTCTGGACAAGCTGCCTAAATGGGCTGAAATCTAATAAGCTGATGGTGTTCTCCACTCCTGTTTGTATCTAAAACTGGGACTAGAGAGAAAAAGGCAGTACACAGTTTTCCTATGTTATGCATGTTAAAGAACAGAACAGTCCACATAAACAGCAGAGGTGTATTACTAAACTCAATTGACCATGAACCAGAGGAATGGTGGATTGAAACCAGAGATGTTTTCTACGATTTTCACCAGATTCAGAAAAATTCTGAATGATTGTGTCCCACCAGTACAACCTTTCCCAACACCCATTAAGTATGGGTTGTTAGCTGTGGTATTGCTTGTGGAGGTGTGAAGTGCTTCTGCTTTGAATGAATGAATTGTTTATTTACGGTCATAGACCAAAAAATACATGGTAATCAAATTCGAAAGACAACACCAATAATACAAATATAATTGGGATAGATTAAAAGTTAATAACGTGTAGCCAAGGAAAATATTAATAGACATATAGTTGCATAGGATAATAATAAACAATTAATTATTCTAAATATTATATTAAAATATGAGAGGGTATTATATCATACACTGAAGAATTAGGGGATCAAATATTTGATGACAAAATCATCTTACGGGATGCCATGACTGCCGCACAAAATCTGGCCATTATCATAGTTATATTTGTGTTTTTATCGGCTAGTAAATACTCAATATAAAATTTACTGGGTCTACCCGGGAACCTGTGAAAAATTGGATATAAAAGATCTTTGCGTAGGTCCCTGTAAAAGCAGCAATACAGAAGTACATGTTCCAGGGTTTCGACACCCCCACAGTCACAGGGGCATAAACGTAGATGATAGGGAACCCGTTGAAATCTTCCATCCAACAGTTTGGAGGGTAACACATTTAATCTGGCTAAGGTAAATGCCTTTCTGAATTTGGGGATAGCTATGTTGTTCAGATAGGGGGGAGCATAAGCACATCATTACATGTACTACTTGAGTGAGATAAAAGGCCCCGGTTCTGTTGAAGTTCAATGTCTCTGAGCCTTTGATGAATGGCAGTTCTGGCACTACTATAGCCCAGAGAAATAACATGCTTTACTGAAAAGCCAAGAGATCTACATTCATGTTCTAAGAACCGTTTCCACTTGGAATGAAATAAATCTGTAAGGATCAAAGGGGCCAAGCCGACAGGGAGAAAGAGAAATTTTAACCAAGTATTAAATAATTGCACTTTGGCTCGGAGACCCACAGAGGTTAGGCCAGCCTCCATTCGGATGGCAGTGTTAGAGACACATGGAGGTACCGCAAATATGGTTCTCAAAAATTTGGTTTGAATTCCCTCGAGGGAACTCAAGTTGGAGTGGGCAAATAGTTGAGCACCATATAGCACATGGGCAAGCACTTTGGCCTTAAAAACCTGGAGAGCAGAGGGAATATGTTGGCCACCCTTAGAATAAAAGAATCTAAGTAAAACAGTAATGATTTTCTAGAATTAATTATTACATTTCTAATGTGGGAAGCCAAGATCCAGAGGAGTGGAAAAGAATACCTAGGTATTTAAAGCTAGAGACCTGCTCAATCCGATTCCCATTAATGTACCAGTTATGTTTGATTCTTCTTCTAGTAAAGATCAATACCTTCGATTTAGATAATTAATGATTAGTTGTTCATTGGCACAAAAGGAGGAAAGTGTTCTTAAAAGACGCCGTAAACCAGTACTAGACAAGGATAATAAAACTGCGTCGTCTGCATATAAAAGAATTGAAATTGGGTGATAAGATAACTTAGGAGGGTGGAAGTTGGGGGTTTGATAAGCTATCCACTATCCCATTAATATAAAAATTAAATAATAGGGGAGCTAAAATACAGCCTTGCTTAACACCCCTTAGAGAAGGGATTGAATTTGTTAAAGTTCCTGCTTTATTGCATACCACTTTCAGCCGTGTATTTTCATATAGGCGTCGCATCAACAGTAAAAGACGATGGTCAATGGAAGTGAGTTCAAATTTGCTCCAAAGACGCTCTCTGGGTACCAAATCGAAAGCAAATTTGAAGTCAATAAAGGCCGCATATAACGAGCCACCCTTGGGTGAGGCGTATTTATCTGCCAAATGCTGCAGAATAAGGGCTTGGTCGATAGTTGATCTACCGGAACGGAAGCCTGCTTGTTCATCCGCTAAAATATTATTTGTGGTAAACCAATCTGCTAATTTGTTATGAAGGAATCTCGCGTAAAGTTTACTGATTATGCTCAGCAGACTTATGGGACGATAATTGGCCGGATCATGTTTATTACCCTTTTTGTAAATGGGAATTATGATGGCCAGGCCCCAGTCCTCAGGTATTATAGCAGTGCAATTAATCCACGAAAATAAGGAGGCTAAAACCGGGGCCCACCATTCTGGGTTAGCCTGGAGTAAGTCAGCAGAAATAAGGTCAGCACCAGGTGCTTTCCCAGATCTTTGTTGGTTAATTAAGGAAATAATTTCATCAGCTGAGACAGGAGGCCAGTTCACTAGAGATGCCAATTCTCCTGAGGTAGCGTTTGATTGCAGGGCTCCGAGGTAAATCTATCTCTAAAATGTTTCTCCCAGACTGCAGGGGAAATACAGTAATCCTGGATGGAATAAGTATCTGACATACCCCCGGAGACAACTTTCCAAAAGGCGGTGGAATCCTTAAGTTGGGAAGCAGTAATTAGGCGTTTCCAATTCTCTGATTGCACCTGAGCTTTTTTCTTCCGATCAAGGCCTTGTAGTTCTGTTTTAGAGTGAACCAATTGGAAGGGATCTTAGCTAAATTCTGGTTCTTATAAGCCCAATAATTAGTGGCTGAAATTCTTTTGGCGGCTTTACACTCATGATCAAACCAGGGTTTGGAATATCCATGATAAACTGGCTTGGCCTCGCGGGGGACCTTAATTAGATACTGTTGAAGAGAGCCAATGAGTTCACCATATACGTCAGTAAAATATATTTTAAATCATTAATCTGAAATTTTAAGTCGGGGGAAAAATGTCACTTTCAAGCCGAAAAAAATCCACCTTAAAATCTCAAATAGAATAACACATTTTACGAGAGACTAAAATGTAATCTATAACGATGCCCCCATGGGGGATATAAAAGTATTTTCCCCCGGCCTGTCTCCCCAGCAGCTCCCATTTGGGGTGACCAATCCAAAATAACAATTGTGAGCATAAGGAGAAAACGGCAAAATTGCAGATGAATCTTTTGGGGGCCCTCTGTCAAAAATAAATAAATAGTTATACCCGGGGGAGCCATATTAAAACGTCAAAGAGAGTTCGCTTTTGGCCGATCCTTGCTTTATAATCACCGGCAAAAATAGTGAAAGAAGGGGGGTTACAATGGTATTAGACTCTCAAGATGGGACCTATGGCAGCCCAGAGTGTACCAATGAGAACGGGTTTTCTGAGGTGGGAGATAAACATTGTCAAAAAAGGGGAAGGATTTTTAAATTCAAACCCAGGGAAATAGCCACATCTGAAGTGGTCTATTATGAGTCGGGGCTTGAATTTTTTGGGGAAAACCCATAGGGAAAAGACCACCCTTAAAAGGGCCCACCTTTGCCATCGGAGGGCTTTAAATTGTGGGTGTAATCCATCCAGTATATACCCTTTTGGGCCCCGGGTTTTTGGAGTAACAGATGTCAAAATTCCCCAAATACCTTAAAAATCATCTCCAAATTTTGGATGCCCCTCCTCAAAATTCCCTGATAAGATATTTTTAAAAGGTTTTCCATGTGTGAGGGGGCCTCATCTTACCAATATTTGGGTCAACTAAGAAAAGGGGTCCCACTATCTTGGAGGGGGTTTATCGGGTCTTCTGGATTAGGGCAAGATTTTACCCCTAGACATCTTGTAACGGTATTTTTGACACAGAGCGGTCAGTACCTGAGTTGGGTCCTCGTAATGAATATAGGATGCGGGCCTGTTGAGTACAAAGCGGCTATGATGGGGGAAAAACTGTGGATACATGGAGCACATTTAGGGGAGATCCGGGTTACAAAACTCTTCCATATATCCCATGAGCTAAGCAGGTACTATCCAGCTTATTCTCCCAGATCTGGACCCACAAATTGTCCATGGAGAGGATAAAGGGGAAATTTTAAAACTCCATGTCAGGGTTAGTACCCAACAGACGTGGGAAAATTGGGGAAATTGTGCCTCATATTTCGCTGGTGATGGGACCAGGGATTGGAGGGTGGAATAATGGTCTTGAATTTTCCCTTTGTTCCTTTCTCCTTCTCCCACCCCTTTAAAATTGGGTCTGTTCCTAATAAGGACTGGGGTGGGGTTTCCCCAGACTGAGACTGTGACTGTGATCAAGTAGCACAGCATTAGGACTGCAGCTTAGTAGAAGTTGAATAAACAACGCTTGTCAAGGGGTGAACAAGGGTCAGTGGGGGCAGAATGGGCAGAGTCATAGTCAAGGAAGAGGTTGATGGGTCAAGTATTAAAAGTCTGATGCTTTCCCGGAGGTGGTAACTACAGTAGGGATTTTGAACCCCTTCTTCTCTTCAGGGGGTAGAGCAGGGGGAGTTGTCTTCTTGCCAAATTGCCCTTTTGGGTTTGATCAAGTTTTTCAAATAGTTTGAAAAAACGGCCGGAAGTTTAAGAGGTGGGTTTTCTACCCACAGCTTGCGGGGGAAGGGGCCCCCTTTACCATTTTAGACCGACATTTCTTGGTTTTTATTACAGGGGCTTTAGATTTCATCTTGCTGTGGTAGAGGCAGAGACACTAGGAGGGGTATACTTTTTAGGCTCTGTCGTTTTCGCTTTTGTATTTTTGACTCTCGATGAATGGGAATGGTTGGGCCGTATTTTCAGAACTAGGTCCCGCTCGAAAAATTTTAAATTGGGGGAAGGTGTGGGAAACCCCCCTTTGGGGGCCACAATAGTAATAACTCCTCCCCAAAAGATCCGGCAATTTTCTCAATGGTATTAGGGGATAGATTTTAATGCCCCCCTTGCCTCTTCCATTTGTTGGAGGTGAAGTAGGGCCCCATTGTATTGTCTTTGGTTAAGCACGGGTGAAAAATCCAAGAGGTTGGGGACTCCCTTATCTGGGGGTTTTAGTACGAGGGAAAAGCTCTTTAACTCTATGAGCAGATCCTGTATCTAGCAACTGTCCCCTTTGGTGGAGATTTTTGGTTTCCTTGGGGGTAGGGGACACTTCTGCATTTTTTGTCACGGGTGTATTCATGTATTGGGTGCCATCTGGCTCAGAAAGCTGGAGGCTTGTGTTCTTAAATTCTGAAGATGCTGACAGGTCTCTAAATGCCTGAGCTGGGGGAAATGATTCAGAGAGATCATAATGAACTGTAGTAACTTTAAACGGCCGAAATCAGAGTAAGGGCTAAAGTTGGCTTGGCAGTCTAACAGATGGTTATCAGTCAGTAGACTTCCAGTAAGATCAATTGGCGGGGTAGGGGGTAACTCACAGGGACTTTCTCTTTGGAGCAGATTGATGTAATGGGGTAAAGGTTGCACAAAATCTGTAATCTTGGTTTGTTTGAAGCCATTAGCTTTGTTAGCGAGGGACGTATATGTTCGAAGAGGTAACTGTGACTCCTTTAATCCACCTCCTACAGAAAGTCTAGAAATTGGGGTGATTGATAGGGGAGTTCTCTCCACAATCTGGTGTAGTACTGGAGGAGAAAGTGTTAAATCAAGTATTTCATCAGTAGACACAGCTGACATTATAACTTCAGTTCCGGGTGTTACTCTCTTGTATCTCCTTAAATCACCAGTATCTCCTTAAATCACCAGTAATACACAAACTGTTCGGACCACACGGCCCACAAGGTCACTCACGTGCCACACAAGTAGCAATGGGTTGCCTTCAGAGCTTATCTCAGTTAAGCACTGCTATTAGATTTACCAAACAATCATTCCACAGCTGTTCAGCTTCTATATCACACTCCAGAGGCAATTAGGAGACAGCTGGCCGTATATCAGGGGAAGTTTGGAAGTTTGGAAGCTTGGGAGATAGCCCACAGTAAGTCAATTAGAAGGAATGAGGTAAGACTCACTTAATTGGCAGCACAAATGTCCTGTTATTCCGTCTCATTCAATAATGCAGTTCTCTCTTCTTCGACAACATACAATCGAGGGAGTGACGAAGAAACACTTGCTGTTGGGTGGACTAGCACAGCATTCTATTTATCAGTTCCAAAGCCTCTCTCCTCCGAGTTGTTACCGGTTGTAAATCTTGCTGAGAAGCGATAGAGAGGAATGAGTCTTGCAGTTAACATTGCAATTAAAATTGAGGGTTAAAAAGAAGTTAAAATACAGGAAAATTGGCTTTAAAAAGGTAACTAAGATAAAAAGGTAAGATAAAATAAAATAAAAGGGAGCGAAGCACAGCGCGAAAGCTGCTCCTCCTTAGTCTGGGGATTGATGAAAGTACCGCTTGATAAGTAGCAGACAGATTGTTCTGAGTCCACCTCTGTTGAGAGAGCGGTTTTTAATACACACATGAATAGCTTCCCTGACCCCTCTCTCAAACCACCTATCTTCTCTGTCTAATTAATATGTGTACATCCTCATGTTTGAATGAGTGCCCTTTGTCCTTCAAGTGGAGGTGTACTGCTGATTCTGGTCCTAAGCTGCTGTTGCCCCTCCTATGCTGGGCCATCCTCCTGTGTAATGGCTGTTTAGTTTCTCCAATGTAGAGCTCTGAGCACTCCTCACTGCATTGGACAGCATATACTATATTGCTCCTCTTGTGTTTTGGTGTCGGGTCCTTTGGGTGGATGAGTCTCTGCCTTAGTGTATTTGTGGGTTTGAAGGGAACAGGGATGTGGTGTTTGCCAAAATCCTTTTAAGCTTTTCAGACATTCCAGACATGTAAGGGATGACCAGATTCTTCTGTTGGCTCTGGGTCGCTGCTTTGTTGAAGGCCCACTTTGGATATCCACAGGCCTCAAGTGCTGTCTTCAGGTGCTTGTCTTCTTTCTTCTTGGCTTCTGTGGAGGTAGGAATTCTCTCTGCTCTATGGTTTAGTCCTGATGACTCCTAATATGTGGGGTCTCTTTTTAGTTTTTCATATGTGTTGGTCATCTAAAAGTGAGATAACATTGTTGTTGTAGTTCACAGTGTTGAGGACGACAGTGCACCTTCCTTTGTCAGCAGGCAGAATGGTGATGCACTCATCCCTGCTGTGGAATGTCAGAGCACTTCTCTCCTGGCTGGTGAGGCTGGATGGTGCTGGTTGAGCACTGGAGAGTGCTGCAGAGACTTTTAGTCAGAGTTCTTCAGCTTCTGCTGCTGGTAGATTGTAGTTGTGAGTGGCCAATTCTGTAGCTGTGATGAAATCCACAACAGGAACCTGTTTGGATGTGATGGCAAAATGCAAGCGTATGGACAGGAGCTCCCTCTCTGCCTGGGTGAGTTCCCTCTTCGAGAGGTTCTTCACCCATTTGTCCTTTACATCTTGTGTCATGGTCCCAACATCCTTCGTCCTCCTGCCAATTTCTTCTACTGACTTTGATCAGAGATTGTGTGCAGCAATTGTGTGTACAGAAGCTAACAGAAAGGAACTGGTCAAGTGGGTAGGATCCCTGCATGCTTAAAGGAGGCAACAATAAGACTTATGTTGAAAAAGCCATTAAAAGGACCAGACTTTTGAACTCCTTCCCAGAGGAGGGCCAAGCTGCCCTCATCTTTGCTGAGATTTCACAAGCAAAGACCTTTCTCTTCTGGCCATCTTTCTATGTTACTGGCTACCTGAGTCAGGTTTGAAAATGGATAACCGTATCTTACTAGTTTGAATGTGATTTCATGTTGCTTTCTTTGGTTAGTATGGTGGTTGTTTGATTCTTTTTAGTATTTGTATACTCATTGTTGTTAACTTTAATTTTATCTTTTCACGATGTAACCTACCTTGGGCCCTTTTAAGGAGAAAGGTGGGGTAAAAAGATTTTAAATAAATAAAATTTTAAATATTTTTGAGACAGTAATCCATTGCCTCTCCACTTAGTCACAATCAACATGACACCAGTTAGGAAAACCCAAAAGGCAGAATTCGGGGCCATTTTATCTAGTAGGTAGTAAAGATGTACATAAGAAAAACCCTAAATGGCAGTTTCATAGCACCGGCCTCAGGGTAATAAATCAAAGTTATATGCATCCGTAAGCCCTGATGCTTTGTCTGGTTGAAACGGGTCCAGCTGAAGACAGGCAACCCTCCTCCACAGGGGGACCACTGATGCATAGGCTGTAAATTTTGCAGCCATATTTGAGGTCTGCTATCTGTAAAGAAACACAAGAAGAAAACATTATTGCAAACAAAGGAAGGGTGCATGTTTGGGGAGCAGGACAATTTCCCACCAAGCAAGGCAATGCATTAAGCCAGGTTGGCTTAAGCAGTCCCCTGTTTATCGCAGACACCTCAGCGCACTGACCGGTGGGTGCTCCTGCCCTCTCGTGCCACAGACAGGGCACTTGTGACACAATACTTTCAACCGCCTCCACCTTGGCGAACTGGATGGCAGGAGCTCCTGCCCACTCGTGCCGCAGGCAGGGCACTTGCAACGTGCTGCTTTTGCCCCCTCCACCTCAGCGAACTGACCTGACCAGTGAACTGACCTGCCAAAGTGGAGGGGGTTGAAAGCGGCACGTTGCAAGTGCCCTGTCTGCAGAGTAAGCCGGCAGGAGCACCCACAGGTCAGGTCAGTTCCCCAAGGGGGGGGGTGCCACACACCTCAAAAATCTGCAATATACCAGGACTGCAATATATGAACCGCAATGTAAAAGGGGACTGACTACTGTACTAATATTTATGCCAGGTGAATAGTTGGCCCTCATCTGCTTTTTGTATCACATCAACAGCATTCAGAAATGACAGAGCAGTCTAAATGAAGATATATTTACATGACAAGGTGGTCACTTTAAATAATAGTCGGTGGTGAAAATAAATTTCTTTATATATGGCCACATAAATATGCATTCAAACACACATTTGAAATACTCAGAATATGGTAGAAATGGCAGAGCATGACTTCAGTTACAGAAAGTCACTCTTCACATGCCCAGGGACCCTCATTTTTGAAGCATTAACATTTACATTGGATATTTCAATGCGTAGCATGTCAAGTGAATTGTCACGTAGTTAAGTACATTTATTTGTGGAAACATCCGCATTTTCCACTTCAGACCACATGAAAATGGTTGCAAAAATGTCATTTCTGTGCAATAACAGCGAGAAGGAAAAAATTTCAGGCTTATCCAAAGGGGCAAAAGAAAAAAATGAAACACTAAAGGCACCGCATTAGCTGCTCTGCTAGCATTTCCCTTAGCAGACTTGTCTTCTCACATGGCAAGGATAAGTGCTTGATATCTAAATGAGCCTTGACTCCCACAATGCAAAGCTACCAGATCAGCTGACACGGGCAGGCACCATCTTAACTCATTTTGTTTACTGCTTCTGCTGACCTTGCTGCTTTGGTAAGGCAAGGCTCGTGCTGCAGGACAGAAGCAAGGCGTTGCACAACTTCTGCAGCCACTCTCACTCTAAGAAACCAGGAAATTCAGATCCAGTTTAATACACAATATTGCAGTGGCACTCAAGTGGTCAAGACAAATTTTTCTAGGGCGAAAGCTGAGTTTAAAATTGTCAATTGTTTGTAATAATGGGTAACATGAAGCTGCAGTAGTTCACAAGTCATGACTGAAATGACCATTCTTCACAACCTGAAGACAAACCACGTGCCCCCATCAACATTGGCTTATTTTGCTCTTATCTACGTATCCAGCTTGTGGGTTAGCAGATTCCTTTTAATCCCTAGTCTGAGTAGTTATTTTTCCCCTGTCCAGAAGTCATATAAGTTAGTAAGTTTGAGGAGAAGCTGACATGTAAAATTACATGCATAAGCAATCACGGGTACCTATAATGATACACCAATAATTAAGTCAGTGTGTATCTGCGAATATGCAGACTGATCAAATGAATGGACAAATTGTCTCCCCCTCCTTACAAGCAGCTCTTGTGGGCTGTTTCTCTGGGAATCTTTACCTTAGAGTCATAGCAGCCGGAAGGAACAGGAGTCTTCAGGTTCAAGTCTGCTCTACAGCAAATAGTATTGCAGGGATTGTGCCTTGCATAAGGATCTTTCTTATAGTCTGCAGAACAAAATGGGAAGTAACTGAGTAAGTTTTGATAGTTTGGGCCAGTACTGGGCCAAGTCTGCTTTTTTTTTTAATATGCAAGTATTTCTTTACATTTTAATTTTGCTGTTCCTTCAAAACAGTCAGGGTCATTCCCCTCCTTACAGCTGCCTTTTAATGTCACAAGAACTCGGTGACGTGTGTTAGGCTGAGGGAAGGAATATGACAGAGAGAAAGAGAGAAGAGTCCCAAGGTCACCCAGTGAGTTCTATTCTTGAGAAGGAATTCAAGCTAAAAGCCTTCAGGACAAGAGAAGAGGATGAACCACATGCCTCTTTTAAATGCCACTGGCTGGACTGGTGTTCCGTGACCCATATCAAATGCCTCTGGTGGGAGAGAGTGTAATCTCAGCTGTGCAGAAGGCACACACCCTTGGCTGGTCACAGGATTAGATCTTTCCAGACAGGGATTCAACAACAATTCAGCTTGGGTCTCAGTTGAGTGTATTTCAACAAGGACAAGATTTAGAGAAGCCAACAAAAGCAGGGGTTTTTTTTTCTGGAGCAGGAAGCACAATGAACTAAACCTTTTAATTAAAGATAGAGGAAGCCCTTCAGAGATAACAGATTTTAGTAGGAATTTTGGGTCTCTCCTCTGTCTAAGAATTCTGAATATGTTCACGAATTATTTAAAAGTTCTGCAATTTTCTTCCCTTGTTGCATTTAAATTCAAAGATATAACAGCTCGTGAGCATTGAATTTTTCTTTTGATCTTTCCAATGTTGCTTGAAAATGTCAACAAGTATTGCTAGAACTGTGCAAAAGATTGCCAGCAAGATATTCCACATGGAGGAAGAAGGGGTGGAGCAACATTTTAAAGAAATATGAGATATTTTTAAAGTTACATACTGTTGTATCTCATGATATACTTCATAGTCTCCATATCTTCAACGTTTCCCTGATCCCGTCGGAAGATTTTTGCTCTGGGAGCCATCTCATAAGAAAAGTCTAGTCCATATTTTTTCACATATTCAGCATATCCACTCATATAATAAATATTTTGATGAAAAGGGATGTTATAGGAAGGCCAATATCCTGCAAAAGAAGGAAATACCAGGGAGTGAATGGGGGGTGGGGAATCGGATACTGCTTGAATACTCTTTAAAGGTTTGGATCACAAAGGATAACTTGAAAGAACTGCTACTGTGTTTCTTGAACTCACACTTACATGGAAACGAATGGAATAATAATCTTAGAACTGCAGTGGTAGAAGAGACCCTATGGATCATCCAGACCCTATAAAGGAGTCACAGAGGGGGGATATGATTGAGACGTACAAAATAATGCAGGGCATGAGTAAAGTGGATAGAGGGATGATCTTCTCCCTCTCAAAAATACCAGAACGAGGGGACATACACTCAAATTGAGGGCTGGGAGAGTAAGAACAGACAAAAGAAAATATTTTTTCACCCAGTGTGTTGTTAGTCTGTGGAACTCCCTGCCACAGGATGTGGTGATGGCATCTGGCCTGGATGCCTTCAAAGGGGGATTGGACAGATTCCTGGAGGAAAAGTCCATCTCAAGTTACAAACCATGATGGAGGTGTGTAATCTCCAGTCTTAAAACCGGGGTACTTCAAGGACCAGATGCACGGGAGTGGCATCAGGAAACAGATATCTAGTCTCCTGTGCTCCCAGATGCATCTGGTGGAGCCACTGTGAGATACAGGAAGCTGGGCTAGATAGGCCTTTGGCCTGATCCAGCATGGCTCTTCTTATGTTCTTATATTCGCAAGTGTACTCCCAACCAGATGCCTAAACCACTGAGCTCTCCAACAGTTCATACTTTAAAAGTAATTAGTCCTGACATTCTGAAAAGTGGTTATAATTGTAGTTATATATTTTTCAAAAAGCACTTCTCCATTTCCATAACTAAAATAGTAATTCTGAAATGGCTTTCAAAATAATCTTCACCCTACAGACCTATGATATAAAACTCACTCTCCTTCTAATTGTTGCCTCAACGTCCACAACAGAGTATGAGGCAACACCTATGTGAAATTACTCCTACACCATTAAGTTGAAGCCTCATACCTGTAACTATAACAGTATCTAAAAGTTTAAATGTGTTCCACAAAAGAAGTAAAGCTGTCTCTAAGATAAAACTGCAGAGTTATTTAGTTATGCCTTAGTTTCTGCATGAAGGACACAATTACAAGAAGCTAGTTATTGGTGCATCATATATTATATTCTGATAGTGAACTACTATATTCTACCACTACAAGCCAAAATGGGTGTATATCTGGCATTCAATTCCCATATCAAAATTCTTACCTTTGTTTTTTACACAAGTTTTGTACTATTTGTACTATGCTATGGACGTTTCATAAACTAGTTTTAATTCTTCCCACTCAAGACCTCTTATAGAAGTTCTTACCTCTTCGGAGAGCATCTGTCTGATCAGAATATTCCACAAGTCCAGGGATTTGTTCAATGACAAAAAGGGTTCCGTTATCAAGACTCCTTTGCAATTTGACTTTCTTTGTATCCAGGACCATGTACTGGTTATTATAAGTACCTAAGGAGGTATTGAAGACAATAAATTTTTCATGACACTTTTTGGAAGAGAGAGAGGAAACATATGCAATGAGATTTCCATGTCAAATATACCAACCCGAGTTTTGCTTTTCAAAAATTTGTGCCCAGGTCTTTCCAGAGTCTGCCATCATATTGGCAATGCGGACTCTCTGCCAAGCAAAGAGACTCTCTGGTACCACTTGTTTGAGAAGGGAATGGTTGTATACACTGTTTGTGGTCTGCAACATGATCAAGCCACTGCCAAGTATGTAAAAGTCATCCAGGGATACCAAAAAACCTGAATACAAAATAAAAACATTTGTTATCCACAAATAGATAATCTTTATTCTAGCTTTTTGTTTTATTTGATTTTTAAGATAAGAAATAGGAGGATGTCCCTATAGGATATTTCATTTTCTCAGCCATGATTCAATAAATTCATTCATAAACTCCATGACTTAGAATGGCTCTTTATGGCATGGAGGAGGAAAATCCGTTTGATAGCTTTATTGGCCCCTTGATTGAGCCTTGTCATTGCATGTAAGCAAGCAAGAGTCTTCCAACTGCATTTTCTGGATGCCAGCCAAGTAGCTGTTCTTACAGAAAACAGGATTACAGTGAACACTCAGGGCTCGTGACCTCATCATAGCCTTATTAATTAGCAGTGGCACTATTTCAAACTGTTTTCACGGTGACTAGACATGCTCAAAAACAGAATAAGCTGTGGTGAGAAAAGCAGAAATACAGAATATCTTAACACAGAGTGCTAAATGCAGTACCTATATGGAAGAAGGTGTGCTTCACTAATAAGTAGAAAGGGAGAAGATGAGAATATTGCAATACCTGTACTGGTGCAAAAAAAAAAATACTCAGTTTCTAGGCAACTCATTTTAAATTGCTGCATATGAGTGCATGTTTGAGTATTCATTCATTTTTACTCCATCCAGAGGATGGATTTATTCTTCAAGGCCAAGACCTGTGCTCATAGATAGACCCTTGCTTTTGGTACCATTCCTCTCTCCTCTTTCTCATTCTTTTCTTTTATTTACTCTTCCCTTCCTTTTCCATTTCTCGTTTCTTCTTACTGTTACCAGCTCCTCCTCCTGATCTCTCTCATATAACTCCACACATTTATGTACACATATACCCTTTCACTGCCATATAAACACATACATTTTGTATTCATTATCTGATGAACTGGGCTATAGTTAGAAACACATTACACCAGATAATTGTTGCTATTTTTTAAGGTGTCATAGGATTACAGATGGGACATGAACTGCAAAGTTTGGAGGTTCATCCTGGTTCATTTACCACTATAACAGGTATTTGGCGGTCTGGCACCCACTTGTAAGCAGTGTCCTGGCTTCCCTGTCCTGCCTCCTGTAGGCTCTGTTGTCAAGTGGACAGCTGCTGGAAGGAGGGAAACGTACTGAATCCTGAACCCTTGTCAGACCAGCAGCTCATGACCATCTCTACACAAGACCATTTATGCATGTGTATATTCTTTAAAAAAAGAAAAGTCTCCCAAATATGTTAATCTACAATTTAAGATGTATGCAAGATAAAACCAATCATGCTCCAGTGCATACAATCTAAACAAGGAGAGTCAAGTCCCAGTTCTGGCAAGGATGGCTTGGTGGACAAATGAATGTTGCCAATCTCTTACTCAATGTCAAGAGCCATCCTAGACCCTTCCATTCCTTCCTTCCTTCCTCTTTATTTTCTGTAACCACAGTTTCAGTGATGCCTAGCCATGATTTATAACAGCTAGATGTCTATTTATTTGTATTTGTATCTGTAGACCACCCAATACTCCTCTTACACATCTACTCCTCTTACACAGTTCTTTTTACAGGATTAAGTGGCATGTCCTCTTTGACTACTCCACTGAGCAGCAGGATCAGCAGAAACGCAGGTTATCTGATCACTACCTGCTATAATGAAAAGCACTGTATTTCTGTACAAACTACAAAAATGTCTCTAATTTTGGGCTTATACATATAATTTTGCACATAGAATCTTAGAGCGATCCGTGCCACCCTTTGTCCTCTCTCTTTTAGCAATGGATGTCCCTTCTTTGGTATATTTAAGTGGCTGCCATAAGAACATGTGAATCCAGCCAGCTTATTGAGGGTCACATTGGTTAAGAGGCAAGCTCATCACTCACCTCAAGCCCAGCCCCTCTGCTGCCTGCAAACCACGCCTTTTCCTACCTAGCACCTGGAGCCAATGGAATGAACACAGGATGAGGATGGGACATTCTCAAGTATTTGACATATGTGGCTTGTGACTTCAACAAGACAGAACTCCATAAAAACATTATTCAGTATGGTTTGCAACTAAAACCTGCATGGCAAATTTCAAAAACAGGGCTGGTATAAACAGAAACCAGTATTTCTTGTGACTCAGGTACTTCTTCTGATACTGATTATTACTTGGGTTGATACTGAGATCTTATGCTAACACTATGTAGGCTAACGAAAAGGAGATACATTTCTCTTCCCACTCAGATGAGGACGACAGTGGAGTACTTGGCCCTGGTTCAGTGGGCACACTGTAGAATTACCAGCTGGAGAAGCATGTGCTTTCTAGCAGTCCAAATCTATAACTCATTTGTTTCATCTTCCCCAAGCACTTCTCTGAAAATCCACAAGTTTATTTGGATTAGATAACGTTATTTGCTTTGTATGCCCTTGAATTTAAGTTGCTAGAGTTTACTTTGTCTAAGATCTGAATTCTAGCTCCAAACTGGAATATTCCAATACAATTGTTCTTAATGAAATATAGTGTCCCTCTCCAATTCTTAAACTGAAGTAATATAAGTCAATTGAGATAAGTGTCTGATAGATGATTTGTGTTGTGATTATATCCCCCCCCAAAACCTTCCAGAAAAGGGAAGGTTTATTCTGGTTCTAGCATTTAGAAAAACTTTGCAATTTTCCCCCTCAACTCCACATGATATTTTGCCCTCATGCAAGAAATTGTTATTTTTGTCTTATCTTGTTATAGGAGCAAAGGTCAGAAACACAGCAGTTTTCTGGTCAAATAGTTTCAATGTATTTCTTAAAGTATAAACAAAACAAAATACAAAAACAAAACACTCAGTTTCAGAGCAGAGTCCCAAGTGGGCAATTGTCAACAGGGGAACAGAGACTGGCAAAACGTAAGGAAGAAAAACTTCCAGAACACAGCCAAACAACCCAAAAAACTCACAACAACTATTAGATCCTGGCTGTGAAAGCCTTCAAGAATAAACAGGGGACTTGTTTTTCCCAAAATAAAATGAGAAAAGAAAAGAATGCAGGATGTTAAAGAACTAATGGATTGAAGTGGGTGCATTTATTGCATGGCCACTTTCCCTAGTCTTAAACCTTTAAAATTCATATAAAATTAAGATAAATAGAAATTCCAAAAGAGAAGATTGATAGGAGTCAGTCTCTAAAAACTGTGCATGAATCAGTTAGGAAAACGTTTATTAATTTTATTTGGGCACAAGGTGTTTTCAGAAAAATGGTTTAAAACTGCAGTCTGAACATGAATCCAGGGGAAGCCTCATACTTCCCTGTGACCAGCAAAGGGAAAGAAGGAAGGAAGGGAAAACTTGGCCATGACCCTGTATTCAATGGCCACAATCCTGTTCTTTGCATAGAAATTGCACTAGAGAAGACCACCAAATTTAACGGGGATTAGGGGGTCATCCCCCAAATGGGCCCTTTCATAAAAGGGGGCCATTCAACAGGAGTTACAAAGGGGTTGGTCAACTGTAACGCCACAAAAAACACACACACACAACACACACACACACACACACCCACACACACGTTGAATTACTGGGGCCCTAAATCGGATGGGGACAAATAAATTAAAACTTAATCCAGACAATAGAGAGGCAGTTCGGGTCAATAAAAGGGCGAACAAGTCTAACAAAAAAAAACACTTTTGGGCTTTCTTGCATATTTTAATTTCCCGGGGAAAAACTACTGAAGGGGGCCGTCCTACTTGTTTGTGGATCACGTTTTTGAAATCCCGTGCTTATATTTTAAAAAATACCATAAGTGAACCACTAAATGACAAAGTAGATATTCCTATCCGGGGAAACCTAAAAGAAAACTACTGAAGGCCATATTTGATTTTTTCCCCCCCTTTGCTCTTTCTTATCCAAACTATAATAGTATTACTTCAGGCAAATCTATTATTATTTCCTACATCTTAAGAACAAATTATGAATCCAAGCATTTTTCAAGCATATCTTACTGTAAAAGGTCATGTTCCAGGGCCAGTTTACTTATGTTATATAACAGCAATGGGATAAAATATACCCCATTCCCCCACTTCTACCCTCATCACACAGTAATTCAGAAAACCAGAATAAGGGGCAACCTTATTAATTGAATGCAAGTTGCCTGCTGTTTATGGTAATGAACTTACATTGACAAAAACAATAGGATTCGGGCCTACAGTTTAAAAAAAAAAAAAAAAGTGTCTTGATATAACCACCCAATATGCTTAAAGCATTCTCTGGGGGGTTTAAAATTTTTTCTTTATGTAGGCTAAACATCCCACCCACCACCAAAAGTTGGGTACTCTTTTTCCCAAATCTGGGAAGGATAGAAGGCTGAGAAACCCCAAGCTGCTACCTAAATCCTTGGGCATAAGTGTTTCTAAGGGACCCTTAAAGCTTCAAGTTTTTATTTCCTTTCCTTTTAGCTACAAGTACCCCAACTTTCCACCAAAAAGGGGTTCATAGCAGATGCACTAAATTTTAACAAAATAATATTTAAAGCTCAAAAAAATCACAGTGAATCAGAAAAATTAATGTAAAAATTTGAAACATTTAAAACATTTTGCCCTTCTCTAGAATGACACCTTCTAGAAAGACCATGTCATTCTTACTATTTGTTTCTACACCTTAAAAGGGGCAAGCCGAACCTTCCTTTCACTCTCTCACCTCAGTGATACAAACTACATGTTGTTTGGGCATAACATAAAATTATATTCAGGATAACAAAAAAGAACAAGCCATAAATCTTTTTTTAAAAATTTAAAGGAAAACAGGTTGTTTATATTTGATCCCTTATCTTTATGACACAGGCAAAGCAAATCACTTAGAAGATTAATGGGGGGGATCACATGACTTTTTCCCCCGTAAAACCCTTGGGGTCTTTTTAGGTCCTATGCCACCAGAAGAGGGGCTGTAAGCCACTGCTCTAACCTATTCCTTGAAATTGGGATCAAACTGACGTACATAATTTTTACAAATCCTTTTTAAACCAACTGCAGAGAATAATAAAAGTTATACAATATAATGGAATTGTAACTGAGTCCCATGGGACAGTTTAAAACCCTCTGCATCAAACTTCTGCTTAACCCAGTTCAACCCAACACTCAAAGCCTGGGCCCAAATTTGCTTCATCTTCCACCTTAGCTCACGAGGGGGAAAATTTCCTTCAGTAAAAACCATGAGGTTCCCCATTATAGGTGTATATACACTGGTAACCTTGTATAAAAATTATTCGTTTCCCAAAAAAATTATGTTAACAAATTTTCCTTTTTACAAATTTCCCCTAAATGCATTGAAGACGAGTAATCCCATTTTTTATTTTTTACAATTCTCCCTATAGGGATTATTTAAGCAAATTTCCCCTATCTCTGGAATTTTTTATGTTGTACAAACTTTGTTATACAAGCTGTTTGTTATGCAAGGGTCCACTGTATGTTGAAACAACATTGATAGTAAGATTTACGAGCAAATGTAATACCAAAACATAACTCCATATGAATATCTGCAAAGTCAAATAAGAAGTACAGTACACTACTTTGATCCTTTAGGCCTAGTAGTGAATCAGGAATACTGTTTGCTTACCTTTATCAGAGCTGAGCAGTGACCCATATCCCACTGATATCGCCCAGAGCCTACCGGCATAACATTACAATCTGCATTTGCTGAATGTGAGAATAAGGCAGGAATGAGGTCAAGCAAATCTCCTACTGCATTCAGGAAACTAACTTCAAAGGGACTGAGAGGCTGGAAGTAGAGATTGAGACACACAGAGAATATAACTTTATGGTAAGGTATATCAGTAAAAGTACTACACAAATAGGCAAGAGTTACCAATAGTTCATCAGCTTTTTGTTTAAAGGTAAAAGAAATGAATAAAAATAGAAGTGATAAGTGATGATATTCATACTCTGACATTCAAATAAAATATTTTAAAACTCCCTTACATTCGGGTAAACACACCTGACAATTCTTAAAGGAGTTGTATCTGTTCACCAACCTATGAAAAATATACAACATCACCAGCATTAATCTCTTTTCTGGAAAATTCAGTGGCATCCTGTGTAATAGTAGTTTAAAATGAAATTAAAATTCATCACAGCCATATTATCAACATTTTATACCTTGAGTTTAATTATCTGAATGCTTCTAAAAGCATGTTTTATCATTTTAAAACAAGACAGTAAAATGCTCAAAGAAGAATTATTTAAAGAGCAATATCTGTAGTGGTAAAATAAAACATATTATTTACTAAAACCAATTAAAGAGCTTCTAGTGGAACCAACAAAAATTATATTGGAAACACATCAGGGAACAGGTGAAACAAACCTCCCCTGGAAGGGAGCTCCATTGCTTGTGTGTAAGCCCAAAAAATCCTCCTCTCTTACCTGCTTCTACCACCTTTTGGAAACACAGGAAAGCTGAGAAGTACTCAGTTGTTTTGTACCTAACTATGTGTCACTGCTTTCTACATGTGGAAAGCAACCTGTCTACAGGTTGTACATATGAGCAAGAACTCTAGAAAATCAATTATTAGATTTTTGCTAACTGCTACTTATCAGGCAGTCCTTTCAACAATCTCCAGACAAATCAAAAAGACTTCACACCTCCATCACCAAGGCCATAGCTAATGACCCATATTTTATGGGTTTCAGCACCTTGGGCTATTGTTCACCTAATGGTAAACTATTGTTCACCTAATGAGCCTATTCAGGCTATTGTTCATCTTATGAGCCTATTTCAGAGCAGGGTGACATGAGGTCAAAGTGAAATGGAGGACTCGCAACTAGCTTTCCTCAGGTTGACGAAGCTGTTTGGATGAGCAGTGAAATGTTTCAATCTCTCAAGAAAATAAGTCCAGTTGCCATGACTCAACTTCCAGATGAACTCACCTGGATGACTGAGAATCTTCACAGACACTTTGTTATAGACTTTTGCTGGACTCTTCTGTCAATCACTGTATATTGTAATATGGAAGGCTTATGTCCCTAACAACTGATTAGCTTCACAAACAGAGAATTATCAAGTACTGCATAACAAGAGAAATACTGTATACTCTATCAGTATTCAAACTATATGCAGTTGGAACATTTACACTTCAAATTAAATTTTCAGTTATACCTTGATTTAGGGCAGAATTAGAAGCTTCTAAAAACATTTATTTTCCTCATCTTTTTATTATTGTTACTTTCCATAGCATTTCATAACTGCTGTTCTGGAACTGGATGCAGTGCAGAAGCAGCTATAAACAACAATGTTCTGTTGTGTAGAAACTAGTCTCCAAGTTTTTTTACCAACAAATTTTCCTAAATTTAAAACTACTATGCTTTGCGGCATTGTGGATTAAACCTATGTATATGACAAGTTTCTTTAATAACAGACATTTAATGCATGTTGTCTACTTTAATTATACCACTGACGACACTTCCATGTTTCCTGGTACAGATATGTTTTACATGTCTTATTATTCCACACTGATTATGTCAAACAATCTTTAAATTTTTATGCACGCTCCGCAGGTGGCTTGTCTGCCCGCGGAGCAGATTTGCCCCTCCCGAGAATGGCGAGGGGCGAGACAGGACGTGGATGTCCTGGGAAGGAGGGGGGAGGAGCGCCCCATAAAGGGCGGCTCCTCCCCCCAAGTACCAGCCAGTCTTTGCCGGCGTTCGGGGGAGAAGACCCCGTACGCCGGCTGCGCGCTGGGCGCCACGAGGCGGGCGCCATGTCAAGGGCCGCGGCGGCAGCAGAACACTTCCATGTTTCCTGGTACAGATATGTTTTACATGTCTTATTATTCCACACTGATTATGTCAAACAATCTTTAAATTTTTATGGTATATGTTTAATCATCTACAGTATGTCCATGTGTGTATATCTGTACGTATGTGTGTAAAATATTTATTCTGATCACTGACCACAAAAAACCGAATATTAAAGATATGATAGTTGTTGTGAGTTGTTTGGGCTGCTTGGCCGTGTTCTGGAAGTTTGCTTTCTGACGTTTCGCCAGACTCTGTGGCAAGGATCTCAGAGAACTAGGAGGAAACTCCTAGTTCCCTGAGCTCCTTGCCCTTTGAAGATGCCAGCCGCAGAGTCTGGCAAAATGTCAGGAAGAAAAACTTCCAGAACATGGCCAAATAGCCCGAAAAACTAACAACTATCAGATCCCAGCCGTGAGAGCCTTCGAGAATACAATAGTGACAGTGTTGTACTGTACAGTGAATCAGCATGGTGGATTTTTAGCAGGTACCCAAAATCTACTGGGTCCACAGAATTCCAGGTATGCTACTGCCATGATACATAGGTAGATTGCCCATTTTACTAGAGAACTAATGAAACAGCACAGGTTTTCCTTTGGCAATAATGGCAAATCTTTTAGAGACTGAGTGCCCAAACTAGAATTCAAAATCCACTGATTTTTGTGCAAAGTACCAATACAGCAATTTAACCTGATTACAAGATGCTGTGAAAGGGTGATGTCGGGTGCCCAAAGAAAGGGCTCCGAGTGCCACCTTTGGCACCCGTGCCATAAGTTCATCAACACGGTCCTATATATCCTAATATTCTTCCAGACCATGGTAACACTCCCAGTGATGGTAAAAGTTTCTATCAATCCAAGACCATGCATGCTTAGAGTTCATAAGGCAGAACTTGAGAGATAAAGAACAAGGAAGGACCATTTGCATGTAGCAGCCTGCCTCCAGAAGAAACATGGGTATTTAGTATACTGTTAACATGTCTCTGACTAGAGTCTTAACAGGAAATTTATTTTGTGATTCCAGACACAAACACCAAGCACCACTCCACTCTCCAACAGCAGCTATCAGGGCAATGTATTCTATGCCAACAGACAAGGGAAAGAACAATAAGTTTGCTGCAAAGTATGACTGCTCTCACACTCATTTCAAGCCTCTTATAATACTATAATAACCAAATGCAGTTCCCTACCTGACCTGTACTACTCCAACATTCTTCTCCCTTAACAGCTGGGAGCAATATCCCTAAAACTAATGGTAGGTATTTATCCTTTCATACAAATAACTTCAGCAACCAAACCCAAACACCATTGTCCTTCTATTATCAGTGTTCAACAAACACTACATGGGTTGTTGGGGGAAGGGCAGATCTGTCCATGCAGGATCCAGGCTTCTAGTCCATGTAGTGATACTTGTTAGTAAGTCAAATGTGCTAGGGAGGGGGATTCCTAGATTTGAATCTCAAATCCCTTGCGCTTAAAGCATAAGTGTTTCACACAGGGCCAGTCATAGCATAGGTTAAGGCAAATGCACATTCATTATTTGAAGCTGCAGGGTCAAAAATGCCCACATAAAGTCATGCTATCTCCAATTACAAAACTAATTTGTCAAATACATATTGAAGCCAGTTTTTGCCAGTGGAATACTCTTAATGGATAGACTGCTTCTACATGATTTCATCTAATGAAGCCATTATCTTGTGCTTGGGAATTCAGCCTTCTACTCCTGTAACTCCACATCCCACCGTAGTATTTATTTATTTATTTATTTATTTATTTATTTATTTATTTATTTATTTATTTATTAGATTTATATACCACACCATCTAGCAACAAGACCACTCAGGGTTTAGTAAGTAAAACCTGTTCAATGTTTTCTTTAACTTCATATGTCAGATCTGATTCTGCCTTTTGTGCTTGTGTGAAAATTTACTAAGCATACAGTTGCATGACTTCCATTCATTTTTCTCCAGCATAACCATAAATTTAAAAAATCAGGTAATTCTTTGGCAAGGAATATATAGTGCTCGTAAACCAAAATACCCTCCATGGCCTGGGACCTGACTACCTGGCAGAGCAGATCACCCACCAGTCAACTTCGGCCCGTCCAACAAGGATGTTGCGGGCACACTCGCTTTGGGTGGCCATGCCCAGAGAGGCCCGGAAAACCTCGATTCGGAACCGGGCCTTCTCGGTGGCAGGCCCGACTCTGTGGAACCATCTCCCAAGTGAAGTGCACCTTGCAGAGTCCCTGCCGACCTTCCGGAGGGCATTAAAGACCTTACTATTCCGCAAGGCCTTCGGTGACCTAGCTTAGTTTAGTTACTCTGTTCTGCCCCCCCCCCCCACCGCCATCTGTCAACTTTCCCTGCGGGTTTGTAGTCACGCCTGGGATGCTTATTTTAAATTGTTTGTTAATTGTAATTTTAGTTTGTTTGTTGTTGAATTGTCTGAGTTTAACTTGGTAATTGTGAACCGCCCAGAGTTCCTCCGGGAAGATGGGCGGTATAGAAGTCCCACAATAAAATAAATAAATAAATAAATAGTTTAGAATTTTGTTAGGAAAAAAGGAATTTAAAAAATCTCAGTTCGTAAATATTGCAAAACAGCAACAGCTTAATAAAATTAGATTTCCTAACTGAAATTGATGTGTAGCAATAGAAGATTTTCTGGTCTGGTGTACTTGGTTCTCTTTTTTCCAATTACTGTAGAGAATAAGATTCATTATTTTTCCCAGACTTATTAAAAATTAAAAGAAAGATTGAAATCCTAAAATTGCCGAAGAATTATATGGATGTTGAATATAAACTCTCAGATGCTCCTAAGATTAAAAAGTCACTGAAAAAACATTTTGCAAAAATATATTAGGTGTGTGTATTTAGAATATAAAATAAAATAAAAATTCTGAGGTTTAAAAATTGCTGTACATGTATATATAATACTTTAAATAGGCTACTTATTCAAATCCAGTATTACTTTAAAATGACAAAAAGAAGACAGAAATATTTTTTCACTACCTGGTTATGCTAAAACCTTAATATCCATACTTCATATCCATACATGCTTGACAACGTACATGTGTCTTACAAAGCTGTCAGAAGATGCCTTTTTATATATAGTACAGTATTTAAAAAATAAAGGTAGGGATCTGAACAGTTGTTTGACTAAAGAGCATTCTGTGTGTACCTATTGGATTTGGTGGCAAGCATCAATTGCTGCAACATGAACTGACCTGGCAAATACATAGAAGGGATAGACGTTTGTTTTGGTAGATGAACAGATCCCAGAAATGCAAGTAATGGTGATATTGCCCAGAGCTTACA
>JAWVWN010006067.1:0-10376 GCA_037367305.1 Phrynocephalus vlangalii
CTGCATGACACATTAAACTGCAAAGGCATGCTCAACACATTTGCCCCATTCTAAAACAAAAAAAATTTTGGGGAGGCAAGCAAATAAACAAACTTAACAGGGGCCCGCTTCTAGACAAGGGAACCAGCTTTTTTTCCATTTTGGAACCCTGGGGTTTTCGAGCTGGAGCGGGGGTAATTATCGTTACCATTTTTTTTTACGTAAGGAAAACGAAAACCCCGAAAACGGAAACGAAAATTTTCCCGCCGCTCCGTGCCCATGTCAAAGTGATAAGCACCAGACAGCTCACTGAGACACTGAAAAGCTGCTTTTGCCAACTTTAAAAATTTCAGAAACATGAAAGTTGGAGATTTAGTTTTCTGCAATACACAACATGCACTTCTTTATGAAGGCCTGGTTTTTTTCCCCTGATTGGCCCCGTAAATTTTTGATTCTTAAGAGGGCCCGGGGAGAAAAATATCAAGTAGTTTTTAAGGTCCCCTGAATCAATAAGCAGAAAACCTGTGTAAGCCAAAAATTTTTTGGGAGAAAGGACGGGAGGTGCCCACAGGGCTGATACTTTCCCCCCCCCCTTTTCGCTGCATTCGGGGCCCCGCGGAGACCGGTTCGAAGGAACGAACCTCACGCCCTTTTGTGGGTCAACCCGATTTTCGAAGGAACGTAACCTCACGTCCTTGGGGGGTTTCAACCCCGAGTTCCCCCCCGCCCAAACCCCCCCCTGAACTGCGCCCCAAAAGGGGGGTGAGAATTCCCGTCCTGGAGCTGGGGAATTTTTTCAATCCATTTCTTGATCCTTAAACCTGGGCTCGAGGAAGGACGTGAAGTAACCACCATGGAGATTACTCTCTGCCAGAGTCAGTGGTGGCAGTAGGGCTCCAAGAAACTAAAAAAAAAGGGCATCATTGTGGCATGAATGCTACATACCTCTACTTACGTATAAGCTGGGGTATGCATAAACCATATCACCAAAATACCATAAGCTTCATAACCCCTTTCGGGGGACTCAAAACCAAAGTTTTTGCTATTTTGGGAGGTCTATTTATAGGGTAATTTTTATAAGGACATCTCACCCATGCCTTGAAAACCCTTTTTTTCCTTGGTTGTGGACCTCATTTTGGCACAGGGTTGTGTCCAAAACCCCTCTCCCCCTTCCTATGAATAAACCCCTTTTTTTGAAGCATATGCGGGACAAAATAGGAAACCCCTTACCAGTGTCCCTCTTACCCATTTTTTTTGCTTCTGTTCTTACATCTAGCCCAAAAGCATGGGGACTTTTGGGCTGGGGGAAATGGATCAAATAAAAGGGGGCCGTGCACTAAAACACAGGGGGGGGGGGTGTCTTGAAATTCCTTGGCTGCAAAAAGGATCTGTACTATTTTTTAAGGCATTTTGGCACTCTAAGGCGAGGTTCTGTCCCAGGAACAAAGAGTGGTGTTATTGGGGTTTCAAAAAAAGGGGAAAAGGGGAGGGGGGGTGCTGAGCACTGAAAGACAAAATTTACAATTTTCCCCCTTGCAACACAAATAGTTTATGGCACAAATGCCTTCCCACCACAAAGCAGCCAGGCTCCACATTCCCAGTCCGGGCCGTTGGCTGCCCTGACTGGTAGGTTGCTACTATCAGTAATGAAGAACAGCGGGCAGAAAAAAAAATGTCATGGCTTTATAGGGCTTTTGAAAGAAAGAAACTGAGCTTCAGGCAGGCCCCCCTTTAAAAAAATGCCAAGGGGGCTTTTTGGAAAGCTTTGCCACAACTCAGGGGAGGCAGACGCAAAGTTCTAAACTGAATTCAAGCTGTAAGATGTCATTTTGGCCCTTTTCATCATTTCATCGGGACTGAGTGCTTCAGCAATGTCCATCCCGGGCCCCCTATTGTGAAAATCCACAGAATACTTTTTACTCTTTGTTGTCCTTGTAGTAAACTTGTTCAGAAAATTTTTCCTGCATCCCCTAAAAAAACCCAGAACCTTGATTGTAGTTACCAGGTCCCCACCCCGTCCCTACCCTTAATTTCTTTTTGGGAAACCCCAAACCTTAGGATCTGGATGAAAACCTATCTAGCAACCTTAAACCTTTTACCTAACCCTCACACAAAAAATCCATTTCCCTTTTTGCACATGAAAAAGTAAATGCCCTTTAAATGCCTTTTTGCACTTTTTTGTAGTACATTTTTAAAGGGGATGGAATATGAAAAAAAGAGTGGCCATAGCTAAAAAATTTTTGGGATACAAAGTAAAAACCCAAAACTGTTTTAAAAGGGCCCCATATTTCACTCTCTCTCCCTCTCCCCCTTTTTTTATGAAATCCAATTTTTTGGATGTACTGGATGTGGTTTTATGAGAGATTTAAAGTAGTTGTTTATTTTTTTTTAAGCCCTGACCTGCCGAAAGTTGGGGTTGTTCCAGAGGCTAGAGAGAGTTCAAAATTACTTCTGACTTATTGCATGTAAGGTTGTAAAATTTTTTCCTTTTTGTATTTATAACAAGCAAAAGGGAGTATAATATATATGTAAAGCTCCTTATCCCCTTTTTATGAGCTTTATCACAACTGCTGTTGGGCCCCAAAATTTTTTATTTTTTATATTTTTTTGTACAGATATTTAATGAGTGTTTTTTTTTTTTTCATAGGTCAAAACCCCTTTTCCCCTTTCCCCCCCCGAATATATAAAAAAGTAATTTTTTTTATACCTTTGGTTTTACGACTCCCCCCTTTAATCAGACGCAGCAAAAAATACCCAAATAATACACAAATCTCCCAACAAACCACCAAGATATCCCAACAAACCTACCATCAACACTGAGTTTGGGAGCTGAGCAAGCATAAATTGCTGCCTTTTTTGTATGAACCTAACAATAAAGGTTGGAATTTAGACCCAAAATGAAAAAATGGGGGAGTAGAGATTTGGGATGACCAGGAAAAAAAGACATTTTGATTGTCGTTTTTTCCGGGGGGGGTCTGTTTCGGGTCGTTTCCGTTTGTCACGGAAATTTTCAAAACTTTGTCGTTTCTGTTTGTCATTTGTTGTTTGTCGTTTGTGTTGGGTTTGGGTTTGGGGTAAGTGGGCTCTGGGAAACACCTCTCTGGGTGCTTCTGACATCTGACCCACTAAGAAGGGAAGGGAAGCGTTTCGCGTAGCCGCCGCGTACCATACATTACATTATGTTAGGGTTGGGGGGTAAGTGGCAGAGGCACCTCTCTGGGTGCCTCTGACTCACTAAGAAGGAAAGCATACTGGCATACTGGTGTACAGGTTAGGGGTAGGGGTAGTGGGCTCTGGCTGGGAGGCACCTCTCTGGGTGCCTCTACTCTGACCCACTAAGAAGGGAAGTGTACTTGCGTACGGATCTGGGTTAGGGTTGGGGTTAGGGTAAGTGCTAGGCTTAGGGTTACGGTTAAGGTTAGGGTGTGTTAGTGGGCTGCACCTCTGGGTGCCTCTGACCCACTAAGAAGGACAGTGTACTGGCCTATGGGTTAGGGTTAGGGTTAGGGTTAGGGTTAGTGGGCTTTTTATGCCCTCTGGCACATCCAGAACTCTCAGTCAAAACCTGGCCATGCGATTGGTGGAATGGGTCCAAAAATTTGCATGGTCCCATCCCATGGCCAGCCCATCATTGCGCAGGTGTAAAAAAATAAAAATAAAAATAAAAATAAAAATAAAATCAATGGAGACGTTTTATTGAAAGAAAAACCCACTGCTGCTACTATAAAAAATCAGGCATTTAAAATACCTAATTTTCAAATGTTTCTGTGGTGCTTTGATGGGTTTTTGGATCACGATTTAAAAATAATTATTGCGGTCGCCTTTTTGGGTTCCCCCCCCCGGGCATGGCAAATGGAGACAACGAGGATGCCCCCCCCAGCCTGGTACCAGCAGCCCAGGACAGGAGGGGGGAGGCCGGGGACCCCCCCAGAAACCACCCCTCTCTGGTAGGTGCCCTCACTGAGGCAGGCATATTTTCGCCTGCTTTTATGGCCGGGAATCGGGTTTTTTTTTTTAACTTTTTTTCTGTGCTGCTTGGCATCGCGCGATCGCCGCAATGCCATTAACAACAACCAAAAATCAGACCCAATTTATCTTTATCGGGTCAGGTTCAAGCTGGAGCAGAGTAATTCTCGTTACTGTTACCCGTTACGTAACGATAACAATAACTGAAAACGGAAACGAGAATTTCGCCGCTCCGTGCCCATGTCTAATGGTGAGCAAAGCACACTTCTCTCTGTAGAAATAAATCACAATCAGACCTGCTATTCCAGGAAAATATGAAAGACAGTATACATTGAGATAGGAAAGGCAATATGTACCAACCTAATTAAAATTGAGTGGCCAGCAGTTATTACCCCAACTTTTGGAAAACCAAGTCAAGATGACACTACTATCCTATAGTAGCAAATTCTAAATTTGCCCTTATATAAATAAATTACCATACATACATTATTTTTGCCAAATACCTGTCTTCTTTGGTGGTGATGTACTTCCTGTGATTTCTTTAACTTTCCAACTTTGTATTAAATTTTTAATTGACTTCTGTTTTTATCGAAGAGCCATAACTATCTTAAATGATGCAACCAAACAGTGTGAACTTGTGGAGTTGTGATGGATGTATATGAGTGCTCTTAATTCTTTTTACCTTTTAAATGTATTTTTTCTTTCTTTCTAATTTTAGTTTTCCCCCCACACCTGGGATAGCATTCAATTTTGTTGTACCATGTACAATGACAATAAAGTATCTATTCTATTCTATTCTGTTTAGTGGTAGCTGGAGCATAATGTATCATTATAAGGCATATAAACTAAAACTAGGTAGAGAGTCTTCTGCTTGCACGAGTCTGCAAGTCACATGGCTGTCTTAATCCATTATAGCATGGTTAAAGGCTGCATAGTCAGCTGAGTAAAATGAGTGGCTGCTGTGACATGAGGGAATTGTGTGCTCTGGCCATTGACAGCTGCATAGATTCTTTTGGCTGCTCAGGGTTTTTTTTCTGAGATGTGAATGATTAGCAGGGAGAATTAGGAAAAGGTCATGCAGTTCAGAATTACACAAATGCAAGAAGAATGGGATACCTTTATCGAGCCACCATTTTTAAAAAATATCACACAAAGTGCAAGCTTTTGTGGGTAAAATCCCACTTCCTCAGCCTTCATGGAGCTGCATTAAACGATTAGCAGTGTGTCTGCTCGCAAATAAATCACAATTCAGTTGGTGGGTTTATTGGGTGTACAAATGGTTCTGTTGTGTGCATGATGACAGTTTAGTATAAGCTGGTGTCTAGAAGCTGCTGCATCTTGAAATGCAATGTGGCCATGATCTATGTCAGTGGTGGCCAAACTTCGGCCCTCCAGATGTTTTGGCCCACAACTCCCACAGTCCTTTGGAATTCTGGGAGTTGTGGTCCAAAGCATCTGGAGGGCCGAAGTTTGGCCAACACTGATCTATGTGTACTGCAAATAGAATTTTAGTTGCAGTATGTGGCTCCGCTGAATAAGGGCTGATGCAATAAGGAATTAACCAAGTGTGTATGAGCTGTAGCCAATCAGAAAGAGAAGAAGAACAAGCATATAGTACCGTACAGGGTAGGTGTGAAAAGAGGACATCATTTATTACATTCTATCAAGGTGCTTCTGACTTACTGGCAAAGGTTGTAGGATTTTTAAGGTATGTGACAGGTTCAAGGAGTGGTTTTTCATTATTTCATAGTGAGTTTTCATAACTAAGCAGAGATTTGAAGGCCAGGTCTCCTGAGTCTTGGTGTGACAATATTTTCCACTACACCTCAATGGCTCCTAGGAATAGAATTGTTTGTTATTGTTATGTGCCATCAAGTTGCCTTTGTTTTAGAATAGGAGCCTAGTGGCACAGTGGTTAAATGCCTGTACTGCGGGTAAAACTGTGCTCACGACCTGGGGTTCAATCCCAGGTAGCAGGCTCATGGTTGACTCAACCTTCCATCCTTCTGAGGACAGCAAATTGAGTACCCAGCTTGCGAGGGGGAGGCAATGTGTAGCTTGCATACTGTAATTTAAACTGTAAACCGCCCAGAGACTACTTGAAGTGGCATGGAGTGGTATATAAGAAGCAGAACACTTTTAGAGTGGGAATCAGATTTGACACATGGATTTAGTCAGGTTCAAATGTTTTACTCACCCCCCTCAGACAGTTTGGTGCTTTGTTTGATTGTTGGTTAGTTGGTTGGTTTTGTGGCCTTTTGCCGTACACCTGAATTTGTCAAAAGTATATGTTCTTCCTACTGGGATACTTTGTTTAAAGATGTTTTGCAATATCGGTCAGTCTGAAAGCTGATATGTTTAAGTGGCTGTCAGAAAACCTGAAGGAACAAGACTGCAGACTAAAGAGTCCAGGCACATAAATACTGGCTCCCTTCTTTTGTTAGGTACATCATCATCATCATCATCATCATCATCATCATCATCATCATCATCATCAACAACAACAACAACAACAACAACAACAACAACAACAACAACAACAACAACAACAACAACAGAAGAGCTGGAAGGGACCCTATGGAAGGCACAGTGGGGAACTGAACACACCTAACCACATACCTAAATCACTGAGCTATCTAGCAACTCTGCCCCTCAATACCTCTCCCAGGACAAGTGGGTCAGATTTGCTTATCACACAATTCTGCCCCTCCTTTTGTTTTTTTTGTTCTATCGGCCCAGTTGCCCTGTCAAATAATCTTGTGCCTTGCTGACTTCTTTCATCTTCTGCAGAGTAGCTTGATGCCTATTATTTCTGGTATGTGCAGGGTTGCTATGTTTGCTTGCTGCCCTTGCCTTGACCATGTGTGTGGAATGCAGGTCTCACAAACTGTTTTGTGAGGCTTACACTTTTGTCCTGCTGCTGAGTCTTATCTCTCTTGTTCTCTCCTACTCCTTTTTATAAAAAGACAGGAGGTATATGACTCTGCATCTCTTTTTATTGCTTTTGCTGGAACAGATTAATGTAATGGTCACTCTTTGGAAACCGGTCTCAATGAATCTTAAGAAGATAGCATGAGAACATCTTATGAAAGATTTATCATATATGGAAGCTACTGTAACTCAGTGGCAAAACAAATATATATTTATGCTGTGTGTGTGTGTGTGTGTGTGTGTGTGTGTGTGTGTGTGTGTGTGAGAGAGAGAGAGAGAGAGAGAGAGAGAGAGAGAGAGAGAGATCAGATAACAGCAGGTGGTAAGGAAGACCCCTGCCAAAGATCCTGGAGAGCCAGTGATTGTTTATGTAGGAAATACTAGCATAGATGGACCAACGGACCGCAACTGAAGCAGCTTCCTGCATTCCAGATGACCATCCTACCCGAATACAGGGTAAGATCACAGGCTTACTTGCCTCACTGTAGAATGCAGCAATTTTGCTCATTATAATTTTAGGTACTTAATAAGGCTAATTACTCAAAAACACTGCAGGTAGGTATTCTTCCCAGCTACTCGTGGTACTAAGATAAAAAAATGTAAATTTTGTTAGAAGGGTACTTTTAAAATTGTGCATTACCTAGTCTGCAGTAGTTTTTAAAAGGATATTAGAGTATGGGCTGTGAACAAAGAAACAGCCCAGTGGATAAGAATAGCATAAATTTACATAAATTTGGATGGATTGAACTACAGATTGTGTGTGCGTGCTCAGGTGTGCATGGGTGCATGTGCACACAGTAGCAGCTGTATAAAATGGGAGAAAACTAGCTCTCGTTGAGACAGTTTGGAGCAGATAAGTGGCAGTGAAGGGACCCTAGAAGGAAGCTATTCACAAATAACATTAGTATTATCTGACCATTGGCACCTATACAGGCACATAAACAATGAAAAACTAATTTAAAGGAAATAAGCAAGAATCTATTCATGACTTATTTGTTGGTCATTGTAAGGGAGACATCAGCAAGGGCACCTCTGGTGGGCCACCTGGGCTCAGCTGAGGCCCTAGAAAAAGTGGTCTTCCAAACCTGAGGACACAGGGAACCATGAGCTGACACAGAGGGACTGCTAGCTGATACTCTATGGGAGGACAACTGAGTAGCTGGACGTTGGAAGCTATAGAAGAAGTGCTAGAGGAAGTGGACTTGAAGGGAGAGAAGGAAAAAGTTGCACAGATGCTGTCCAAGGAAGAAGAGCTTGGGGGGGGGGATGCCCAAGAGGAACTGGGGGAGTCATACCAGGTAGAGGAGGACAAGGATGAATGATCAGAGTCACCTGGGGAGTAGGACTGTGTTGTGAATGAGGACCCATGGATAGTTTGACAACGGGCTGGAAAGCATTAGTACCCACAACCTCTACTGTACCCACACTATTGGGGGAATGATGGCACAGGCAGAGCCCTTGACCAGAGTGAGGGATGCGTCCAGGAACATTGACCCTGACCCAGCTGCAATACTGGAGTTGGAAATAAAGAATAGCTACATTCTCTCCAGCAGGAACAGCCCCTGGTCTTTACCCTGACCTGTACTTTGTCAGGGACCCAAGGGCATAACGTAGCCTGCCCACATGGCATGAATACCTGCCTTTGTTTTTGTGACCCTCAAGTTTCAGCAGCTCATGGCACCCGCTAGTCAGCCAAACTGTGGACACTGACTCCTCAGTGCTGCCAACTCTGGGGGGGGGTACGAGCGACCGGGCTAGTGCCACTAAGCAGCCCTGAAAGGAGTCAGCGCCTGGAAAACACAGTGTTGAAGCAGCCATTCAGATTCTAATAAACCCCATTTATTTGAAACACCCTTTCGCAAGTCAATCAAAACCCGGGAATGGGGGGGGCTACGTGTTGACCCAGCCAGGGCCCGCGGGCCCATAATCATTCTACATATCATAGCAGATCCAGTTTTCTGACAAATAACTTCCTTTAGAGTATATTTTTGTCTTTATTGGAATCAGGCAGGATTTTTTTTCCCCCACAAAAAAATTGTTTTTAGATTAAGAACTGCCAGTTTTGTTGTAACAGATAAAACAGGTCTTCTTAGAAGTTGTGTGTTGATGGGGTGCATAAATGAGAAAGGCAACACTGACATCCAATGGCAGAAAAAAAAAATGCATGGCAATTTCACTCTTTACTGAGTAGGCCCTTGACAATTTACCTGCATGGGAAGACCAGATACTTTTAAAATGAAGTTCAAACATATATCTTCTTACCATGAAAACTTTCTTAAAAAGGGGGTTTGGGACAATTCCTGGGGGAAAAAGCCCATCACAAGTTACAAGCCAAGGGGGATGTATAATCTCCAGGCTTTAAAAACAGGGACTTAAAAGGCCAGTGCAGGGGAGTGGTATCAGGAGACAGCCCTTGTGAGCTCCCAGATCATTTGGCACAATGTACACTGTGCATCATAACCGATAAGATCATAGTAACTTCTACTTTTTTTTTTGCCTACCAAAAAAGAACATCCCACAACTACCAGTACGGGGCTTCTATACATATTTTAAACAAAAAATCTTTCTCCAGATAGAATGTTCTTAAAGTTGTTCATGACTAGTTCTTTCTGTCTCAGATTGATCCCGCCCCCGGCAGGAATTATCACAGCCTCTGCCTGCTTGAAAAGCATGCTTTTGTTTTTCAAACAGAACCCTCTGAATTTGAGCATTTAAAGTATAAAATATTCCTAGTCCCCCCTTCTAGTTCTGGCTATTTTGGGAAAAACTGTGTGTATAGTGTATGGGGGGGGTGAAGACAGGGGCAACCACAAACTTTTTTATATCAGAGCATATCCAGTGTTGGTCAGGAGTTTCTGGAAGTACTATCCAAAATGAGCCTCTCGGGGCTCTGATCCATACATACGATACAAACTCTTTTTCCATGTGTAGGGAAACTAATGTTCTCATGACAGGAGGCACCTTTTTGGGATGGTTAGAGGAATTCAAATTTTCAGACATACAACACTTTCCTTTAGGCAAAAAGCCTGGAGGCTGGGAAAAAAGGGCCCGTTTGAACAGTCAGCGAAAGACTAGGTTCATGGGGACGGGAAACTGACTAATGGTTGAAGGGAATTAAACTGGGGCGGAAGATTAACAGAGTATCGTGGCTGGAATCTAACAGGGGAGCTTTAATCTGCAACATGCCCTTACAGGGATGTTTATATAACTCGGTTTTCCCATTTAAGAAATGTGCAGCAGCAGCTGTGTTTGATTGAGGGTCCTACAACAGTGGCTGGTTTGGAATCAGTTGCTGGCGCCAGCTTTTAAAATTTTTTTCTTTTTAAATTTTTTTTATTCAACCACAGCATTGCACCAAAAAATGTAAAATGAAAAACAAATGTTAAAAATATTTAAAAACCATGGATTGATCGGTGGTTTATGTATCAGGGTATGGAAAAGGTTTTGGGGTTTTGTTCCCACTGTGCCTCCTTGAGAGGGGCGGATTCAGTATCCATACA
>JAWVWN010006068.1:0-27791 GCA_037367305.1 Phrynocephalus vlangalii
TGTCTTACTCCCTTTGTGTTTTTTCGGCTCCTGTGCTTCCCAAGCAAGGTGGCAATGCTGACCTTTCTGTTTTGCAGGGTACTCAAGGGTGACCGTGGCATACCAGGTCCTCGGGGAGAAAGGTGAGGGACAGCCTTGTGTTTTTTTTCCTCTGACCACTGGGGCTTCCGGGGAGCATCAAGGCTTTGTTTTCATTTACAGTGCAAATCCCTTTAGGTAACCTCTCTTTATCTGTGCTAGGGCCAGCCTGGTGAGCCAGGGGAGCCTGGAGATCCCGGAGAAGATGTAAGTCTTGTGGAGTGTTATGGTACACCCCTTGGTTCAGCCACTCCATCCACCAGGGCAGTTGGGAGACCTCCTGTCCAACTATTGTGGCAGGGTTGCTGGAAAACAAGCCATAGATCATAGGGGACACATGAAATGCCTAACCTCATACCAATGTTTTTGGGATATAACTGGCTATAAAAACAATTCAGCTGACGGGTGTTCTTGCGCCATCGCAGACTTCTCTGAAAATATACAGACTGGGTAGCTAGTGGGAAAGAGAGACTTTTAATAGCCTAAGCAAGCTTTGGGCAGATAAGAATACACACCCAGGTGTGATAATCTGAAAATGAGATAGATCACTGTTGTTGTTTTTAAAGTTGTAATTCTTAATTTAATCCTGTACCTCAAAAGACTACTGAATCTCATAATAAATCCAATTGGGACTTTTATTTTGAACATTGAGAAAAAAAACCCCCATCTGTAACATAGCAAGGCAACACGGCTGACATTATTTTAATTAATTTTGCATGAACATGTTTTTAGTAAAGTTTAATACAATCTGTCCTTTAAGTTCTTTACATCCACTGCTTTCCATAATATCTCCTTGGTGGTCGATTGCTCTCCATTTGTGTTCTGATTTAAATATCTATTTGTTCCTTTCTTTTATTTAATATCAGTACCAGCAATGCACATAATACCTTTTCTTCTGGTGTGTGTGTGTGTGTGTGTTTTATATATTAACAGGGAGCCAAAGGATCAACGGGGAAATCAAAGGAGAAAAGGTAAGCATTGAAATTTATATTACTTTGTGCATGTTTCTGTTGGACACAATCCAAATGGTTTGCTTAGTCTCTCAGAAGCACCGTCTTGGGCCATGTGAATAGCAGAGTGTTTCCGTTAGCACACTCTGATATTCTTTCATGTTCTTAGTTCTGTGTCATTGTAGGCGTGTTCAAATGCAGGCTTCTCCGGGCTGATGCTTTCCAGATATATTTGATTTCAAGTTCCACTCTCTCCCATCAACATAGCCAGTTGGCGTGTTCTCTGTGGATGGTAGAGATTGTGATTGCACGCCCGTGCAAAATAATAGGTTAGCCAAGGATGCATGAGTAGGAAGAAATATAGCAGCTGGCAGGAAGGTGCCCCCAACTTGGGGCTGAAAGCATCCATGGCTTGATCCTAGAGAGTCATGGACCAATGTCCAGACATCCTTGCTAGTCAGTGAGCCCTCTAGGAAAAGACTAGATTCTAAAATATAGGTCATCTAGTAACAACCAGTGGGACTCTCGGTCACTGCAGGATTTTGAGAAACAAACTCCTAGATCCTATTCACCATTTATTGTTATGTTGTCAGTCAGAACTAACTGGCAGTGACCCTAGCATGTGTTTCAAGGGATGGGGCTCTTCAAAGGGTGGCTATACTAGTTCCAGAGCCCCAGTGAGCTTTCACAGCTAAAGGGCTGTTCAAACTCAGGCATTCTAAGGGCGTTTATACAGACCCTAAGCTCCGCCGCAAATGGCTGCAAGGTCTGGACCTTTAAAAATGTTTACCCACCAGCTCCGGACTTTGTAGACAATTAAGTGCGACCCGCCCACTTTAGCAAGACCAAACAGCAGTTTTCTTGTACCTGGTCTTTGATGGTGACAAATATTTGATCCAGTATAAGGATAGTGAGTGCGGGGCTCTCCTGGCTTCTGTTTGTTCTTTTTTTGCGCCCCGCCCCTTTAAGAGATCTGAATGCTGCCCGGAACAAAACTGAGGTAAACGGGAATTCTTTTCTCCCTCCCTCAGGCAGCCAGAAACCCAGGAAGTGCCGAGGGGGGTGGGGACAGAGGAAGAGCGAGGAACCCCTAAGATCTCTGCTCCGAATTTAAGTGGCCAGCGGATCTTAGGGGTCGTGTAAAAAGGCCCTAAGACCTCAGACATCACTCTCTCTGCTCCACCACACTATGCATGACATTTTTCCCCCCTCCCATCACTTCCATACAGGGTTCACCTGGGAATGGCCTCCCAGGACCTTCTGGACAGATTGGGCCTCCTGGCTCGAAGGTAACCCTTTTCCTGTTGTTTCTCTTAATTGGCCACCGTTGGTGTGTGCCACCATTTGGAAATTATCACAATTCTTCTGATCTTACTCCTTTGCACAGGTTTGTTTCCTGATACCTAAGCTTATAGATGTTGTTTCTGCAGTGCTGTTTGTGGACAGCCCCTGCAGAACAAAGATTGTAATTCTTGTTCTTGATTGCATATTGTAATTCTTGTTCCTGATTGCAAATCTGGAACAAGACGGGTGGCTGGGTAGCGATGTCAAATTAATCACTGTATATTTGTTTGGATTTTATATTTTATATACGTCAGTAATTTTAAATTGTGCAACATTATAATATGAGTAAAGGAAGAAACAATACTCTGTTCTGTAGAGTGTCTTGTTCCTTTGAAGTTTGCCCAGATATGGGAGATCTTTCAAATACATGTGACCACTTAATTCAACATTACTGCCCACATTTATTAAACAGGTGTATCGGAAAGGCTAAAAAAAGGTTGTGATAGTAACCGACTGCTTTGCAGCTTCTTTCCTGAATTCTCAGTGGTCCTCAAATGTGTGTGCATGAAGCAAAGCGGGTGTGGTCACCTGCTTTTCTAGTTTCTGGGATTGACATCCTGTCTTTGGTTTCTTTTCAGGGAGATCCTGGTTTGCCTGGTCCACCTGGACCCCCAGGTTTGCCAGGTGTGGCTGGAACTCCAGGCCAGCCGGGCCTGAGAGGAGAGAATGGATTAATTGGCCAACCAGGACCTCCAGGAGAGAGGGTAAGGGCGATGACACCGTCAGCTTTCAAACTCCCTATCCTGTCTTCAGGACACAAGGCAAACTGTCTAGTCTCGTGCACTCCCCGACGCATTTTGGTGGGACCACGGTGAGATACAGAAAGCTGGACTAAAATGGGCCTTTGGCCTGGTCCAGCACGGCTCTTCTTATGTTCTTATGCTCTGCTTTCTTAGAATATGACTGGTCCACAGTAGAATCATCTTGAGAGATGCTTTGCCGTGGTACCCCATTGGTTCTGATTCTGATGCTCTCTTTTCTTTCTCCTTCTCTTCCTTCCCCACCCTTCCCCCACTTTTTGGGGCATCTCAGCCAGAATCTTTTTTTAAAAAGCGATTTCACTTGGTTCAGAACTTTGGTTTTCAGTGAAGGGTCACATCATTTCTATACCGAGTAATAGAAGGCCTGCGCTAGAGGTGATGGTACACTTTTGGCCCTCTTGGTGTATCAGTGTCAACCTCCAAACTCTTCTCATGCTTCACCATCTCAGGAGTAACTATTGATAGTATTAACTGCATCCTGTTTCCTTCCTCTGTTTTCTATCCTGGCGGAGGAAACCTTTCATAGCTTTGGAAAGACAGACATCACATGCAGATCTCTCGCCCTCCCCCACTATAACCCCCCCCCAAAAAAAGATCAGAGTCACATCCATAAACATCTCCAGGTTTGATGCTTCTCTCCACACCCTCTTTAGCCTGCACTGTGCCCTCCACTAGAGGTTATGTGCTCCACACACACAAAACACCATACCTCTGGACTGACATGTTTTCCCTTGCCAGGGCCTGATTGGCTTCCCCGGGAGAGATGGCACTGCAGGACCTCCAGGACCACAGGGACCAGCAGGACCAGCAGTAAGTGCTTGGGGGACTTGCAGTGAAGGTGCAGAGCAATGACTTGTACACGTTTGTTTGTTTGTTTGTTTGTTGAGTATTTTACCCCGCCTTTCTCCTTAGAAAAGGACCAAGGCAAGCTTACAGTAAGGAGAGACTCTACGTCCATTACAATTCAGACACAAACAGCTTGAGAACATTGAATTGAGGACTATCTTACACCATTAAAGGCAACATGAAAACTAACAACTGAATAACAGAGTGTCAATGCAGTCACCCCAAAGAGAGATAATAAACACAAAGTTATAAGTGGTTATGCACTACGAAGTCTTGTGTAGGAGAGCTCTAGTCTGCTCTCCTGACTAACTCGGTGTTGCCTGTGTGTATTCTTCCGCTGGTGTTAGGATAGTAATCTCTTTCTCTCTCTTGCTTTTGTTCTTTCCACTCCCCACCTCTTTGCTTTAGGGTGCACCAGGCATCCCCGGAGTGAAAGGTGACAAGGTAAGAACTGTATTTCTTCCCACAGCGGGGTGGGGGGTGGGGGTTGGGGGGGCCTCTAACATTCAACAGAGAAAAGAATGTGGCCTTCAAGTCTGCTTACTACTCCTGCATTCTTTTGTACAGTGTGGTCTTTTCCAGGGCTGTTAATAGTCACGAATCCCTGTGCCTGAATTGTTCATCAAATTTGGTGGAACCTGGCAGCGTTAATACACAATACAAAGACTTTCCACTTTCACTATAAAGAAAGGATGTTGTAGATTCCATCATTTTAAATACTTCTTGCAGAAAGTTGGTTTCTGCCAAAGACAGACAATATATAAAGGAAGGCAAGATGAAACAAGTAATTGATACCATAACGTATGGTAAAAATACCATACCTGTATTATTATTATTATTATGAGATTAATTGTAAATAGAACACAGTCTAAATATATCCTTATGTGTGTGTTGCTTGTGTCTTGCTTAGGGCAACTTTATGAATGAATGGTTTCAAACAGGTTCTGTTATAAATAGGTCTTTAAAGGCCATGGCTTCCTTTACTGAATCAAACCCTCTCGTGTTAGGGCTTCCTCTTTTCCACCTGCCTTTCACTTTTCCTGGTAGATGTTGTCCCCCCCCACCCACCCAAAGAGTTTCATCTTATAAATATACCCAAACTGTGAGAGACCTTCATTTTAGTTTATAGTGAGAAGAGGCTTTATTTGACATAGAATTAGTTTATTTATTTATTATTATTTGAGCTTGTATAGTTTGTCGTTTTGTCCATGGCATCCATAAACCTCCTCCAACAGCACGTTCCAATTGGATTGTTGTTTATTTCCCTGTCAGCTTTCTTCATTGTCTAGCTTTTTACAGACATACATTAATCATCACAGAAAATACCACCACATAGGTATTTTGCCTCCCCCACAATTGGGGAAAACTAATTGTGATGGAGAACTATGAAATACAGTGGAACCTTGACTTACATACTGCTTGACTTGCATCATATTTGACTTGCAGCAAGAAGGGGCCTGTTTGACTTGAGTCGCAGGCTTTGACTTACATCTCGGAGGCCCGGCGCAAGGCACCGGAATTGGGCGGCAGCCACAACCCAGCATCGCGGGTGCCGCCTCCAAACTGCTCCTGCCTTCTTCCTCTCCTCAGCAAGGCCAGCTCAGAGCACCTGGAGCTGGTCCTCGGCCTCACTGAAGCCGCCGCTGCTGCCAGAGGATAAGAAGGGCCAGGAGCTCGGGGCTGGCCTCGCTGGTTAGACAGTCAGTTCATCAGTCTTGTAAAAAATCTGGCTGCAGAAGTCTGGTCCACAATAGAAGCATTTTAGTTGGGGAGCTGTAAAGTTGTGGGACTCTAATGGTAAGCATAGAGTTGTTCAGAACTTGGAACATCAGGTTAAAAATCAGTAAAACTTAAATGTTAGACATCGTTGCTATGAACATTAAAAAGTGGAGGCATATAACTTGTGGACTATAATTCCACTGCCTCCTCCTCTCTGTGAAGAGACTTTTCATTTACATCCCCAGAAGGAATCTCCTGTCCCAGTCAAATTTGTGTTAAATTGCTGTTTTTGGGGGTCTTTTTCATCATCTGGAACGGATTAATCCGCTTCCCACTACTTTCTATGGGAAATGTTCGTTTGACTTAAGTCATGTTTGACTTAAGTCTAGACCACTGGAACGGATTAATGACGTAAGTCAGGGTTCCACTGTACTGCAAATAAATGTTTCTCTAAAGTCCCTGTCTCTGAAAACTCACTGTGGAGATGCCCCAGAAATAAACAGTATCCCTGACCTCATTCTGATTTTTTTAGGGGAATACGGTGTGTTGGATTGCCGGGCGCCAGAGGAGAGCAGGAGAGCCAGGACCACGGGTATGTATTTCATCTTGATTCTCCTGCTCAGCTGTAGAACAGAATCTACTGCAACCTGTAGACTAAATCATCTCACTTCAGTATCTGTCATGTTAACTCTTTCACCAACAGCAAGGGATTAGTTGCTGGCTATATGGGCATTTGCTTGAATTTGGAGGAGGGGAGGCTTTGTATTTTTTCTATTTTCTACTCCCATGAAGAGGTGGGCATGTGAAGATCTACTAATAATTTTGCACCCTCACTTTACTTTTTAAATATATAGGCCAGGCAATCCAGAAAAATTAAATTATGATGTGCAACCTCATGAGCATCTGGTTGGGGAGGCAGCTATAGAAGTAGCCATTAACAAAACCAGCAGAAACAAGATCTGAGCATCTTCTGAAGGTTTCTTTGGCTTACCTTTGCCACTGCCTCTTTAGAATGTGCCTGCTTTCTTGTCTAGCACTCAAGACATCTCTAACAATAACAAAATGTCATTTAAAAAGAAGGTCCTAATTAAGACATAAGGAAATGGTTGACTGATACACAGCAGTAAAAGGAGACAGCACCTAAACAATTTGAAAAAACATGTCAGCCTTCCTGAATGAAAATGTCTGTCTGCTAGTTCTTGCGAGAAATTCCCCACTTTCAGTTTAGTTGATAATATACAGTCCCCATCCACCCAACACCCTACCCTTAGTAATCTCACCTAAACAATTATTCCTCTCTTTCCATGTGCCTGCAGGGTGAAGATGGGCTTCCAGGGTTGGAGGGTGATCGTGGTCCTGCGGTAAATATCTCGTTCTTCCTCTTTGATTTCCCCATACCTGAACATAGGCACGGGTCACAGGTCTCAAGCAGCCTCTTCTTTGTTTTGTTTTCAGGGGCCTCCAGGAAACCGAGGGGAGAGAGGTGATAAAGTAAGTCAAGCATGGGATGTGGGCAGGATGGAGAAGTCATAAGGAGGAAAGGAAGAAGGGAAGGCTTCCTTCCTTCCTTCATTATGACCTTGAAAATTAAAACATGGGCTGTTCCACTCAATAACTGGCTTTGGGGACAGTGAGAAAGTCAGCTAAATCAACCATTCTGCTGAACTTTGGCATTCCTGGCCAAGATCCTGCCATCAGCTCCTTGTGGCAAGTGTCTGCCTTTTGTCTTAATTTATAAAATGCTATAAATTAGAAATATTAGGAATATCTATGATAATCCCCTAAATATGTTTGCAGGCAGGGAGTCTGAGACATTTGACTTCAGAATACTCTGAAAGACACAGTAATCCTCAAACCTATGAATTCTGCTTGTTTCTAATCTGGGCTTCCTTTTTTCCTAGGGAGACATTGGATCTATGGGGCCAAAGGGAGATAAAGTGAGTACAGCTCAGTAGTAAGGCTGTGATAATGTGTCATCTGGAAATGGCTAAATGTTGGATAGGTGGGGAAATCTCAGGCAGATCTGGAAAGTGAGGCAGGAGAAATCCCTTCCTCCATGCCGGGTTGTTTTTGAAAACGATGTTTCCTTTGGATGCTTCTTTGCTTTGGGAAAGAAGTGATGACCTGAAGAGCCCCCATGCCACATCCAAATACTTTGCAGTCTTTGGTTATTTATACGGAGCCAGCATGCAAAAGGACTGTAGTTCAGTAGGAGAGTCAAGGCTTTAAATGCGAAGGGTGTCTGTTTCCAACCTTGGCTTCTGAAGATACAGTAGCACCCTGGTATCTGCTGGGGATTGGTTCTGGGCCTTCCCATGGATAACAGAAACTGTGGATAAAAGAGAACACCAAAAACCCAAAGCTGCTGTTTTGTAACAGTAGCTTGCTTTACAGCTGCTGTTTATAACAGTAGCTTGCTTTGTGGCTGCTGAATTATGTATTTAATTTTTCCTCTGCCAGCCATGAATAACTGAATCAGTGGTTAATTAATCAGTGGATACAGGGGCCCAACTGTAGTGCTAGGAAAGGCTTCTTGACTTGAGTCATGAAGAGCTAGTCTTGAGCTCGATGGGCTAGCAGACTGATTCGGATTAAGGTTACATTCATATTGTTCTCATCCACTGACAGACCGAATTCTCCAGTCGTGCGGTAACCTACAGCTTGCCTTGGAATGGGTTTATGCCTTGTCTTCTGTAACACTGAAAGGCTTCTGTTACTGAATGTATGGAAATTAAATTAGCTCACGGTGCCAAGAGATGTGAAGGCTCCAAAAAAGTAGAATATTTTGTTCTCTAAGGGTTGCCATGTTCTTTTCCATTTCAGGGTGACACTGCCACTGTGGAGGGCCCACCAGGGGCTCGGGGGAACAAAGGAGAGCCTGTAAGTGTCCCAAACAGTTGCATTAAGAACGTTTGCCTTTGAAAGGTCTCATCTGCACTCGTTACTGAGCACTCTGTCCTTTTCTCCTGTTCAGTTGAACACCAGTATCCTGTCTTCTGCCACCTGGTGACTTCTCTTCTCTTACACCTCTCTAGGGAGAACGTGGCCTAAAAGGGATGGAAGGAGAGAAAGGTGACAAAGGAGAACAGGGCATCCCTGGAGAGAAGGTACCAGAGCAAATGCATGGGCAGCTGCTGGACTTGATTTGTGGTGGGGATTAATTTGGGGTCAATGTATATTTTCATGCTAGCATGTGGAGGCTATAAACAAAAACTGGTGCTGGTCTTTTTCTTTTCTTTTCTTTATCTAAGGACCCATTCAGAACAAAGTCTACCCCCCCCTTTTTTTTTTAATTGCCTGTCTTGCACTACAAGGACATCAGGCACTCAAAAGCAAGAACAGCAGGATAGGCTGGAACCATGGTGGGGGGGGGAATCTGGCTTCTGCATATAGAGAGCATATGAGACCAGTCACTGTCAAGAATGCTTTCTGTTAGAAATTATATGTCAAGAAAGATCAATTGTTTCAATGTGTGGCTGTGGAGTCTGGTTCTCTAAATGACTCCAGGAGAGATTCCTATTTGCTCTAAACAGAAATGTTGAGAGAAAAGGCAGAGCCTGTATATATGGTAGGAATAGGGTAGATCTTATTATAGCTATTATTATCATCCAAGGAGGTACTGGGATATATCAATACACTGGCCACTATCCTATTGGTAGTCCAAGATACTAGCAATAGGATAGCTAGTATCCTAGTAGATCGATTGAATCAACTGCTGAATAGTAAGTCAACACTTCCATAAACCCCTTTGTGTCAACTGGGCTGCTCCAGTTGGGACTGGCCATAGGTTACTGGCCAAGATGCCTGAACAAAGCAATATCCTGATGTGGTGGAGCAACTAGGTAATTGTATGGTTGGTTTCATAGACGGTAGGTGGGGAGAACTCTAGTTACAACATGTAGTCATGTGGGATATTGCTTTGCTCCTTTGGCAGCAAGAGGAAGGCATCTTCTTCTTAATCATCCCTGTGTTTTTAAAAAGTAATCATCACTTTTGACATACAGGGAGCAAGAGGTGATCTGGGAGAGAAAGGATCAACAGGATTCCCAGGTGCACGAGGCCCTGGAGGGCAGAAGGTAAGGGATTGCCATATCATTTGTGGCTATGTATATTCCTTGACACGGCTTCAAACAAAACAACACACCCCTGATGGTAGATATACCCAGTCACAGTTTGCCTGCAGTGGCCCATCCTGGTAATGGGTCTACATCAGTGTTGGTCAATCTATGGCACGGGTGCCAAAGGTGGCACTCGGAGCCCTTTCTGTGGGCACCCGACATCATCCCTTCACAGCCACCTGTATACGGGTTAAATTGGTGTATTGGCACATTGTGAAAAATTAGTGGGTTTGGGTGCTCAGTCTCTAAAAGATTTGTCATCACTGGTTAACATGATTCGTGCTGTTTGGAATTTAAAATGCTATCATTTCAGATCCACACTTCCTGCCACCTGCATCTTGCCTTCTTTCAAGTACAGTGGACCCTTGTATAACAAACAGCTTGTATAACATAAAATTTGTACAATATAAAAAATTCCGGAGATAGGGAAATTTGCTTAACATAATCGCATTTGTGGAGAATCCGTACATAATAAAAATAGGATCACTGAATTTTCAATGCATTCCTATGGGAATTTGTATAAAGTAAAATTTGCTTATAATAATTTCATTTGGAATGAATTAATATACAAGGTACACTGTATTTGCGACATGCTTTGGAAACTGTGCATAGCAAGTGTGGTGCAATCTTAAAATGGCTCATAGGTGAAGAATTGCAGTGGCAAGTAGATAGAGTAACTCCATCAGGATTAGGCAAGAGGTGATACTTGTTGTGGGTTTTTCAGGCTGTTTGGCCATGTTATGGAAGGCCAAAAACTCACAACAATTATCAGATCCCAGCCGTGAAAGCCTTTGAGAATACAATAGGTGATACGTTATAGGTACATAATATCATCATCATCATCATCATCATCATCATCATCATCATCATCATCATCCAGGATGTCTCTTTCTAAGTATTCATAATTTGTTGAGGTTGAACCTGATGTATATTTGGGTTTTTTAGCCTTCTGTCAATCTTGCTGCTATAATAGTTTGTGCTTTCAGCTGTAGTGATTCTGTGTCTGTACTTAAGCTTCAGCCTTTGTTTTATGAAAAGTTCTTTAATGCACATTCCACACTTGACTTTTTGCTTCCCATATCATATGTTTTCTTAGTTTGTGTTTGCTTTGACACAGGGAGAAGTTGGTGAGCCTGGAGAGCCAGGAGAACCGGTGAGAACTTGACTTTTGCTACTGTGTCTGCCAGAGTTGTTGGCAGGTCTTGGGACCCAGGTCTGAGTCCACTCTTGAAGCCTGAGTCTCAAGTCTTGAGTTTGAATCTTCAGAGTATGAATCTCAAGTCGTTTGTCCTATCTCCAGAAGCATAGGTAGAGTTTGGAGCGCCCGGGGACAAAATCAGTTTTTGCGCCCCCTCCACAACCATTGTCTCACCCACCCAGCATGGCCCCTACGCTCTTGCTCAGGTGCTCGCTGGCTTGCTCGCTCTTCAGTGGCTGAGGGTGTGCACAGGGCTCCCCGGCACAACAGGTGCTGCCTTCGCTCTGCCTGTGTCACCAGGCGGGCAGCCGGGCAGATGGAGGAGGAGTGCCCTGGGTGCCATGCCCAGGGAGGCCTCAGGCACCGAGAGCCAGTCCACCAAGGCCACCCGCAGGCAGTGATCGCCGCGCCTCTCTCCAACAAAATCAGCCACCAGGTCCGGTCTGATGGCGCGCGCTGCTGCCAGCCCCCAAGAAGCCCCGGACCCACACCTGCTTGTCTGCCATCCCTTCCGCAACCCCCAGCCGGGGGGCACACTCCACCAGTTTGCACCTCTCCTCCTTTCTCCCGACTAAGGATAGCTAACCCTTAGCCGGGGGAAAGGAGGACTGCTAGCGGGAGGGTGCATGGCTTCTCCTCCCCCCCCCCCCTCCAGGTGCCCCCAGATTCCCTGTGCTGGGCATACCCTTCTGCCCTCTCTCCACCCCACCCCCAGATACGCCCCTGACTATCTCCTGGAGTTTCGAGATTTGGATTCAAACACTCAGACTGCACATGTACCACCCAGCTCATAAACTGGCGCATGCACAGAGACCAGAGGCCTCCCTACCTGCTGCTCCTGTTCCCACCCTCTCCACTGCCATCCACTGCTGCCCTCTACAGAGACAGCAGGCCCACAATCCTTCAAGAAGTCTGCCCTTTGCCTTCGACCATGCGAGACAGGTCTGCTGATAGGCTGCGCATGCCCATGGTGAACTTTGGACCCCCGTGTTTTGGACCATAATTTCCCAGAAGCCCAAACCCTGTATTACCAAAGAAAAAGGACTGGGGGGGGGTTTGTGGCCCAAAAATCTGGAGTGCAAAAGTTCCCCCACCATGATTTGTGGGGATAAAAAAGCTGGACAGTGGAAAGCTTTCAAAATAGGGGGTGGTTTGGGAATCGGCTGAGGGGGGCCAGAGATTGGGAGCCTGACGGTCTTGGAAAAACTACATAATGTAAATGCGAATGCCTGCTAAAAAAAACAAATAACGTTATAGGAAAAACAACCCAAAGTTTGGGTTCCTTTTTTTTGTGGCATGGCGCCCTTTGTTTTGCTGTTTTTTTTTGTCAAAGTTGTTCTAAAAGATGTACGGGAAAAAACATTGTGCTGTTGATGCCGCGTTTTTAAATTGTTGTTATTTGCTGTAAATTTGGGAAAACCGATGTATAGCGACTCTGCAGGATTTAAAAAGGGGGGAGTGAGAGAGTTACCAGTTCCACCCCCACAGTGAGTGGGGTTTTTAAAACTCTTTCCCCCTGAGTCCTAGTCCATCATTCCACCCACTACCCCCTCACGGGTATCCAATATACCATTAATAGGTTTTAAAAGGGTTTTAAATTGGTGAATGGTTGCCCCTAATTTTGTTCTGTTTCTTCCTGTGGTTGCAGGGGGCCGTGGGATGAAAGGAGCCCGTGGCCAAGATGGAGATAAGGGTGAGAAGGTCAGTGCTGGGGGGTTTTTTTCTTTTGGGTCCCTGGGGGGGGTTGGGGGTTTTTACCTGCGCTGGTACGGGAAAACAATGTGTGATGGCACAGCGATCAAAAAGAAACACTTGGGAAGTCTGGCCGCTGTCCCTTTGGTGGGATGAATGGTGCTTCCAGTCTTTTCCCAATAATACCCATTCTCTCTCTCTCTCTCTCTTGCTCTAGGGAGAGCCTTTGGGCCCGCCAGGGCCCAACAGGACTTGTTGGGGAAAAAAGGTGAACCCGTAAGTGTCCCCAGCCTATATACCGGGACCAGTGAGGCAGATGAATCAGAATGACCCTTTGGAAGTTTTGGGCAGCTTATCTTCCCTTTGTCTTTCTAGGGGAGGTGGGCCCCTGCCCGGAAACCCGGGATCCCTGGGGAAGGGGAAAGGGCTAATCGGACCAAAAGGGAAGGACGAATGAAGGCGGATCTCACAAGGAAGCAGCGTGTTTTTGCACCTGAAGCGACTGAGCAACTGTTACAAAATTGTTCCAAATGTTTCTCTCTCTCTCTCTCTCTCTCTCTCTCTCTCTCTCTCTTTCTCTGTCCCTAAGGGTGCTCCAGGCATTATTGGTTCCCCGGGACCAAGGGGAAGTGATGGGCCTCCAGGGCCCCCTGGACCTCCTGGCAGCGTGGGTCCAAAAGGCCCAGAAGGAATTCAAGGTCAGAAGGTAAGCATCTGACAGTTTGACGCTTCCCAATATAGTCCAATGTCTAGTGTTTCCATTACTCTGTACACCTGGCAGAAGCTAGTGTCAGCTGTTGCCCCATGAAGTCCACATGCCAACAGAGAGACTATTGGATTAAAACGCCTCTGGCAAGTGATCTGAATTCAGAAGGCATGCAATAAGCAGATAGATTGCTCAGGCGTGCTTTTCTTTCTTGTATTTTCTAATGTACATAAATTGACATAAATTGACAGGTAAGGTTTCCTTGCCTGTATTCTTGAAGGCTTTCATGACCAGGATCTGATAGATATTGTGAGTTTTGGGGGACTGTTTGGCTATGTTCCAGAAGTTTTTCTTCCTGATGTTTCGCCAGTCTCTGTGGCCAGCATCTTTAGAGGGCAAGGAGCTCAGGGAACTAGGAGTTCTCTCTGTGCTCTGGGGTATAGAGTGAGTGAGACTGTGGGTTTTTTAAGTTGTGGGAAAGAGGAAACTTGTCCTATACAGGAGAATATGTGTTAGTCATTGTATTGTGATGTGGTGGGATTAAGAAGTTTCACTGCAATCAGAGGGGGTGGGATGATGCTTCTCTGTGTTTGATGGGTGTTGTCAGCCGTTCTATTGTGTGAACTGATCATTGGGCTTGTGGCTGGGACTTAGATCTTTTGCAGGCTGGGGTTTTCAGTACTGGAAAGTGTTCAGACTTTGTTGATTTTTAAACTTTCTTATTTTATGTTGAAGCTGTGCTTGTGTTTGTGGATTTCAGTGGCTTCCCTGTATAGTCTGACATAATCATTGCTAGTGTTGTCCTGTACCTCTGTGTCCTGGAAGACACAGAGGATGTCATATCCGGTTTGCGTTTAGCTACTGCTGATTTTTTCTGGTGGTTTTAGTCTGCAGTGTCTTTCATGTTCTTTGATTCTGGTCTGGATGCTGCAAAGCAAAAGCAAAACAAAGCGTTCTGCTTATATTCCACCCCGTACCACTTGAAGTAGTCTATGGGTGGTTTACAGTTTAATTACAGTATGCAGGCTACACATCCCCCCCCTTGCAAGCTGGGTACTCATTTTACCAAAACCTTGAAGACGGGAAGGCTGAGTCAACCATGAGCCTGCTGCCTGCTACCTGGAATTGATTCCCAAGTGGGTGAGCACAGTTTTAGCTGCAGTACAGGCATTTAACCACTGCACCATGAGGCTCCCAACTGCAGTTTGTGGTCCAATATATACCTGGCCACAACTACAAGGTATCCGGTATACTCCTGCAGTGGTGAGTGGTTCCTTTTGTCCTTTGCTTCTATGAACAGACAGGCAGAGTTGCTGTGGGGAGCTCCCTCAACCCAGTAATAGCGAACTTCTACGTGGAACATTTCAAAAAACAAGCTCTGGGTGCGGCACCCTTTGCTCCCACAGTCTAGGTCCAATACATGGGTGACATTCGCAATTGGGAGCCACGGTGAAGATAAACTGGAAGAATTTCTAAAATACCTCAACAATATCCACCCAAATATACAATTCACCAAGAAATAGTTGGGAAACTCCCATTCTTAGATGTCATGGTCATATGCAAATTGGGCATCCAAGGTCTAAATAAAAACCCACTCACACAGAACCGGTACCTACAGAAAAATTCCAACCACCAACAACAACAAAAAAAGGCATAATCAAAACACTTGTAGACTGCGCAAACAAACTATGAAGCTGAATTCCTCCACACTGAACTCAGCCACCTGAACTGGGCCCTACAGGCAAATGGCTATTCCAAGAATGAAATTAAAAGAGTTCATCAAACGGGGGGAAACAACACCAAACTGAGAAGAAAAACCACCCCCAACAAAGTATTTCTGCCATACATAAAAGGAGTTACGGACCGCACGGACAACGTGTTGAAAAAACACAACCTACAAACAATATTTAGACCCACCACAAAAAATATAACAGATGCTATGGTCAGCAAGCACAAAAGGAACCCCTTGCCACTGCAGGAATTAAAACATGATTGCAGAATTCATCAAAAATTGCTAATATGTTGATTCATACTCATACAAATCTATGCCTCCTGATCAATATGAATCAGCAGTTTTTTAGTGATGTTTGATTTGTCATTTAATTGAGTATAAAAATGACCTAGATACACCAAAATTGCAGAGGAGCTTTGTGCAGGTCTCCTCTACAGTCCTCTGGGTTTGGTGAAGGTTGGTTTTCAGACATCTGAGTTATGCACCCACAAAATGGGTCCTCCAGGAAACTGCCCTTGGGTACCCTCTTCTTGCTCGTAAAGGTATGAAATGAGTTTTTGTTGGGGGGGGGTGCACTTAGAAAAAAATGAAAGACTTCGCCTTAAAATACAGGAGCGTTTCACCGGAGGAGTCAAGATGGCGGCGACTAGCTCAGACGTTAGCAGAATGCAGCCCAGCTAGCGTCGAAGGTATTCCAAGTCCCTAGAGGGTGATTTCCACTTCAAGACCACCCGCTGGGAGCAGAAGATATCCCAGAACCGATCCGGGGCACCTAGGTGCGTTCCCCCTCCCCGTGAGGGGTTGTAATCCCTGGGAATTCCCGTGCGCTTGAGACTCTGGAAGATCCGGACGGAGATTGAGCTGCGTCTACTCCCCCACTAATGTAAGTGGCTTCCCTCCACCAGATAGCCCTTTCAAAATATGAGTCAAGCAAACTTACCGAAAAGAATCTACTCTCCTCTAATTACTTCTTCAGCCTAATCGTCATTATCTGCCTCTCGGAAAGGGCTGCAGTTTTTTTTCCACTTTCACTTTCTCTTCGTCAACGGCAGATTAACCCTAAAACATCCATTTTACCTCTGATAGGGTTTTCGGACTCTGTTGGCTTAAAAGTGGGTACAATACGCCATCTACTTGACTTTTATTGTATGCAACTACACATACATCCCTTGAAAGTAGTAAGCCTACTGAGACTTTGTAATATCTCAGAGAAGAGGCAACTGATCTCTTTACATCCACAATGAGCAGAACTCCACCCATACAAAAAAGTCTGCTTCTATATCACTCGCTCATCCAACGACCATGTCTCAGCAAACAAGTCAAAGCCAAATTTTAGATGCACTCAACCAATTAAATTTAACCCAGGCCAAACTCGTATCAGACCAAAGCATTGGGTTTTCCAATTTAATAGCGGAAATGAAAGAGGGTTTTTCGAATGTGGATACTAAACTAGAAGCCTTCGGTGGATGTTTACAAGCCTTGGAAGATAATATGAACGTAACCGACTTCCGTCTAGAAGAAATTGAAGCCACAATGGAATCAACAAGCAGACTGGTCCTCACGCAGGAAATCGAAGCTCCTCACTAAAATTTTAAGGATCAAAACCTCACTGTTGATAAAGATGAAAACCTTTTACACTACAGTGGAGAAAGCTTGGCAACTTTACTTGAGGCACCCGTTGAAGAATTCCTACGTGAGGTAGACGTGATCTATACCGTCAACCTACAGCTTATACCAGAAGAAATAAAACTACCTCGGAGGTAATAGTCAAACTAGTCAGAAGATACACCCGAGAAACTGAATTTTGTGGAAAATGCAAAAAAAACCAGGCGGGATGGTTAGCCAAACGGGTTTTAAAAAAAAGGTACAATCTAAAAAAACTCATATCATCGCTAAAATTTTTAAAAATGGGGAAAATCAGCCCAGCGCGTTACAAACCCAAAAAAAAATTTAGAGGCATACTACCAGAACTTATTTAAGCCGAGACGATCGACCAAGATGCCATCTTTCATTATCCGAACAAGCCAATTTAAAAAAAACTTACTGAAAACAGAGAGCCCAGACGAAGCCCTATTACAATGATGGAAATAACAGAAGCTATCAATCCCCCAAAAAAATTTAAAACAGGGCTCCTGGGCCCGACTCAAAAACCGGCTAAATTTTTAAACAAAAAATTCCGGAGATAGTCTCGGGAAAATATAAAAAAAATTTTTTTACATCCATTTTAGAAGGCGAAGACATACCGGGATTCCGGGAAAATCATCACATACGACACTGATTCCCAAAAAAGGGAAACCAAAAAACTGATACAGTCAGGCCCAAATTTCCCCTTTTAAAAGTGGTTATAAAAACTTTTTCAACCATTTTGGTAATAGATGGCGGCGATTCTACCCCCCTTTTATATCGCATGATCGTCTGGCTTTCTTCCGAAAAGGCATCTTCAATCCAACATTCCCGAACTTTCCCCAAAGTGTTAGAAAATTACGAATCCCATTTGAGAAGCAAGTAGCTTTCGCTTTCATCGATGTGAGAAAGCTTTTGATAATGTATCCCGGTCTCTACTTTTAAAACTCAAATTAGACTATCTACAATGTGGCCCCTAGAATGTTTTCGAGCCCAAACGAAAAAATCTATTCCACCCAAAACACCAGGGTTATAGTCAATGGCCACCTTCCCGACACAGTCAATATATTTTTAAAGGGACCAGGGAAGGGGTGCCCCCCTTCCCCTCTTGTTTTATTAAAAGCCGAGAGAGCACAAAAATGTTCTCCACTTTCTTTGCATAGGATTTTTCGCCTGAGTGACTTCTTTGGTTGCAAAGGGGGGATTAAGCTGTGGTCTTTTAAAATACAGATTCTGGAAACAGCCCCATCTTACCTAAGTAAAAGACACGAATCTGCTGACTTCTGCTCTACTGACTATTTCAAGTGATGCCACCCTGGTGTTTGGTATGAACATAAATTTCTCAATGTGTGGCATTTCCTATTGCAGGGTGAAAGAGGACCCCCAGGAGAGTCAGTTGTAGGAGCCCGAGGACCTCCAGGTGTGCCAGGAGAAAGAGGAGAGCAGGTTTGTAAAACAATTTCCAAATTATTTTTCAGGTGGCTTGGCTGCCAGCAGGTTCTTCTTAGTGGTCTTCTGTGATTGCACACAATGGGTTAATGTGCGCACGCACAGTAGACCTCGGAATCTTCTAGAAAGCTGTGGAAGTTGAAGGACCTCCCCCCTATAAAAGGCGGGCTCCGCCCTCCTCCTACCTCAGTTCCTTCTTTTCCGCCGCCTCAGTAGCACCTCGTGTTCTCTTCTCCGTGAGTGTTCTCTTAAAAAAGAAAAAGAATACTGCTTTACCTTTGGACTTTATTTTAATAACTTAATAGAAGGAACCCCCCATCCCTGTCTTTTTATATTTCAATTTTCCCCCTTCCCCTCCCCTTTTCCCCCCCTCGGGGGAAAAAAGAGCTTTTTTCCCGCCTAAAGTTTATGGCCTTTGCCGCGCCATTTAAACAGTGTTTTTAGTGTCAGAACAAACTTGCAATCTCTGACGGACATTCCCTGTGCCTATTTTGCCTTGGGGAAGGCCACTTGCACACTACTTCTGCACATTGCTGCCGCTTTACGAGAGCCACGTTGCGTTCCCCGCCTTCAACGGCTCCATTACTATCTCTGGGAGAAATCTCTCACACACCAGCAATGGCGACTACCTCCGGCAATGCTGATTTACAGCTCGCGCCGATAGCTCCTGCTCAACCTTCCACTTCGACAGGAGAACAGTCTGTGGCCCCAGGGAATAAATCACGCACCGCGGCCAAAAATAAGCCATCTAATGCGGAGAAACGGTGCGCGCAAGGCAGCTACGAGATCTAGCCCACCACCACCACAGCTAGAGGCACCACAGGGACCTCCACAACATAACGAGGCACTCAAGGCACAACTGACAGAGATACGGCGCTCACCGGCAGCCCCCCTGGCTCCTTGGTTTGGGGTGATAATTCTACGGAGCTCCCTCCGCTCCTGCAGGGCTCCCATGGCATGCTTAACGCACGCAATAGCGCCTCCGGAAACATCTTTCTCCCAGCCTCACAGTCGCGGCACGCAACCCCCGCCACACCGCCAGAGCCGACGTCGCCGCAGCGCTTCCTCGACCTCGCGCGAAGCTTACAATGACAGGAGGCGGGGCCGCTCACCCCAGACCGACCGCCTTACAGCTCGCCGTCACCGCCAGCGCTCTGCCGCCCTCTCCAGGGCCGTTCCCGCTCCCACCATGCAAACAATGACGGCCACCGACGCCGGAACCCCGCTCTTCCTCGACTGACCACGCTCGCGTGCGACCGGCGCTACAATTTCTCCCACGCTGCCCGCTCACAGCGGCAGCGCTACCCCTCGTCTTCAGATGACCACGGGAGACGTCGCCAGCGCTATGAGGACTCAGCAGACTCCTACTATGATAGCGGCTATGAGCGCACCGCCGCGCTATGACCACCCTCCTTGGCTTTATCTTCCACGGAATACATGGCTTTTCCCGCCCCCCCGTCCGCACAGACGCCGACGTCGTTCCCAATCCACCATTTCCTCGCGTGCGTCTGCTCATCGGGCCTCTCCACCTCGACGTCGCGCCAGGCTGTCAGACACAGCTGCCCCTACTGCTGACAGACGTCCCACCTCACCAGTTGCTGATATAGCCGTGCCTTCACCTCACTCACGGCCAGCTCCTGCTCCGGTGGTCTCTACAGCGCCACCTCTCAGAACCACCCGCTCTGTGCATCAACTTGATGTCCAGCTCCGACGACTTCTGCACAAACAACAGCGTCCTGCAACACCTTCTGAAAACCAGTCACTCTCAACGTCACAGGACGCAGATCCATCTTATTCTCCTTCAAGAGACACCTTCGACTCTGAGTCCGTTGTTACTGACTCTACTACATTCAGGAGACTATCAGCTTCATTCCCCGTCTCCTAATTCAAACATCGAGGATGACCACGCTCCATCCCCTTCAGAGGACTATAAATCATATTCCCAGATGATAACAAAAATAGCTAAATATCTGAATCTGGCAGTTGTGCAACCACCACTTGAGGATGACGACCAAGTCTTTGATGACATCTCGCTAGACCAGGCGCCACCTTGCCGACTGGCATTCATCAAGCCTATGTTGCGGCTAATTTAGGAATCCTGGGAGAAGCCATCTTCTGCATATCAAATGCCACTAGTAGTGGAAAATCTATACAAAACTCATGGTGAACACACTGCCTTCTTCAAAAACACCCGCTCCCTAATTCCTTCATTGTCAATTCTACCCCAGAATCGGTCACACTTTAGATCCTCCACCGCCCCTTCCAACAAAGAGGACGGAAGCTTGACATGTTAGGCCGCCGTCTATATTCACTGACTTCCTTCATTATTAGAGTGGCCAATTATTCAGCTGCTATGGGGGCTTATTTACGTAATGTCTGGAACAAGATGCAGCCATCCTGAATCTGTTACCAGGGATCATCGCACCAGAGCACTGGGTTCTTATCAGACGTGATGGCTTTAGCCAAACATCAACGGCTCGCCACCAGACACACCATAGATGCAGCAGCCAAGCAACTAGCTATAGTGATAGTCCTCCGCAGGCATGCCTGGTTACGCTCTACCACTGTTCCAGACGACTCAGGGCTCGTATAGAGGATCTGCCCTTCGATGGTAAAGGGTTGTTCGACCCCCAGACGGATGACATTCCGACAAGCTAGACAAGCTGGCCAAGACCTCATGCTCCTATGCCTATCAGAACAACTACCGGACCCTACCGCAGGCCTTGGCGTCGTCCATCCTACTACCAGATGGTACTTACCTGACAGGCAACGCTTCCAGGCCAACGCGGTTCATCTTCCCGCAACACGACCCAGCGGTCCCGCAACAGACTTTCCCAGCACAGACCTGATAGGAGAAACAAGCAGAGTTTTTGACTTCACTCTCAACCAAAGTTTGCCAGTCCCACACTTTTCCAACCCGTTTGAGCCCCAATCTATCCGCCTGGAGGGCCATTACTACTGACCGGTGGGTTCTTCACACCATCGCTCAGGGCTATTCATCGATTTCCAATACTTACCTCCCATGGGCCGCATCCGTGCCACTCGTTCATCACCGGCTCTTCACGAAGAGGTCACAAACGGTTGGGAAAAGATGCCATAGAACCTGTCAGCGTGACCCATCTCAAATACGGGTTTTATTCCCGTTATTTCACCGTTCCGAAGAGAGATGGAGGTCTTCGCCCTATTCTTAGACCTCAGAGGGCTCAACGTCTTCCTTTCAAAAAGGCGTTTCCGTATGGCGTCTCTGGACACTATCATCCCTCTCTTACGACTAGGCGATTGGTTTGTTGTCATCGATCTAAAAGACGCCTATTTTCATATTACCATCGCCCCTGCTCATCGTCCTTACCTCCGTTTTACGTTGGACAACATCACTTACCAATTCAAATCCCTACCATTCGGCCTGGCTTCTGCACCTTGAGTTTTTACCAAAACCATGGCCCTGTAGTGGCATTTCTAAGACTAGAGGGCATCACAGTGTTTCCCTACCTAGACGATTGGCTCCTGTTTCGCCATCCTACAGCCGTTCGCTCCAGGATACCCGTTTTACGCTCACCCTTCTGGCAAACTTGGGACTACAAGTGAACTACAAAAAGTTCTTCCCTTACCCCTTCTCAAACTATGGACTCTGTTGTGGCCGAGTTTTTCCTTTCTGCAGACAGGATACAAAAACTCATTGCCGCCGTTCTTCGAGCTTCCATGGTCACAGCAAGGTTCATTCAAAAAACTACTTGGACTCATGGCCTCAACCACCTCCACTGTCCTATACGCCCCCCCTCCACATGAGGACCCCTCCAATCTTGGTTCCTCATGCCTTCGATGTGGCCCTAGACGACCCAAGGACTGTGCTGCGCATCCCATCCTCCATCCTTCAACAGTTGTCCTGGTGGACGGACATAGCCAACCTCTCCAAGGGCGTGCCTTTCACACCTCCTCATCTCGAGGTCCAGGTTACCCACGACGCAAGCCCAACAGGCTGGGGCGCCCATTGCAACGGCTTGAAAGTTCACGGCCTCTGGTCCCACAATCAGATGTCCTACACATCAACCAGCTGTGAACTTCTAGCCGTCATCTATGCCCTGAGGCTTTTCTTCCAATCATACGGGGCAAAAGTATACAACTGGTCACCGACAACACCACGGTAATGTTTTATATAAACAAACAGGCGGAACCCATTCCCTCAACTGCTAAACCTCACCTTGCTTCTATGGAACTGGTGCATCAGGCACCGTGTCACTCCTGTAGCTATTCATGTGTCCACATGAGACAACGAAGTTGCAGACGCCCTCAGCCGAGGACACACAAACACACACACGAGTGGTCCCTACACCCCGAGGTATTTCAACAACTTGTAAACCGATGGGGAACGCCACAAATAGATCTATTCGCATCCCGAATGAACGCCAAGTGTCCTGTTTTTTGCTCCAGAGCAGGACGCGATCCCCGGTCAATCAGCGATGCATTCATGATTCCTTGGAAGCAACAACTTTCTTTACGCCTTCCACCAATTCCCTTCTCCAGAGAACAATAGTCGAATCTGGCAGGAAGAAGCGAGGGTCATCCTAATCGCTCCGTGGTGGCCACGTCAGACTTGGTTCCCGACTCTGCAGACACTGGCATCCGAATATTCCACCTGCCTCTCCGACACGACTTACTCTCCCAGAACAGCCTCAAGATCCTACACCCACAGCCGGAAATACTACATCTCACGGCGTGGAGGATTTTTCCTCAGTTGAGGAGATAATCTGCTCCTCCAAAAAGCTGTCTACCAGGACTTTATATCAGTACAAGTTTAAGGTTTTTGTATCGTTTGCTATTGCTCAGGGTTTGACTCCCTACCTACGTCGGTTGATGTTCTCCTCGCCTTTTTGAGACACTTAGCCGCCTTAGGCCGTTCAATTTCCACACTAAGAGTATATATAGCAGCTATTGTGGCACAACAGCCACCAAATTCTGCGTCTGTTCACCTGTTTAAACAAGCTCGAGTTAAGGACTTTCTAAAGGGACTTCGTAATATCCGGCCCCGTCTTACTATGCCGACGCCCCAGTGGTCCCTCTCATTGGTTTTACACCAATTGATGAAACACCTTTTGAACCTTCGGCCAAGGCTTCCGACCAACATCTGACTTATAAAGTTGTTTTTCTTGTTGCTATTACTTCAGCTCGAAGGGCTAGTGAACTTGCTGCTTTGCGCATGGATGCCCCCTTCCTGCAGTTTCATCCTAATAAAGTTACCATGTTTTCCTGATGTTTCATTTTTACCCAAGGTTGTTTCTCACTTTCATATGTCTCAACCGATTCAATTGCTACATTTTCCCCTAATCCTTCTACAGATTTGGAACGGGCTTTGCATTCCTTGGATGTTAAACGGGCACTTTCCTTTTTTCTTGATCACAACCGACACTATAGAACCACGAGCGGCTTTTTACTGCTATTATGGCCCGAAGCGTGGTCAGCCATGTCTGCTCAATCCATTTCTAAAACTATTGTCTGCCTTATTACATTGGCCTACCAACTTGCCAATACTACCGCTACCTTCTGGGGTTCCGAGCACACTCTACCAGAGCCCTCTCTATTCCACAGCCTTTTTGAGAGGTGTCCCGCTTCTAGACATCTGTAGAGCCGCCACATGGGTCTTCTTCCTTGACCTTTGCTTCCCACTATCGGCTGGATACCAGGGCTCGGGCTGAGACCGGTTTTGGTCGCTCAGTGTTGGCTGCAGTTCTGCCGTGACTACCGCCTCCGGTAAGTGCAGCTTGCTAATCACCCATTGTGTGGCAATCACAGAAGACCACGAAGAAGAAAAGGAGGTTACTTACCTGTAACTCCGGTTCTTCGAGTGGTCATTCTGTGATTCCACACAAACCCGCCCTCCTTCCCTCTTCCGTCACGTCAGGCTGTCTTTCCTAACTGTCATTTGAAAGCGGCGAAAAAAGGTACGGAACTGAGGTAGGAGGAGGGCGGAGCCCGCCTTTATAGGGGGGAGGTCCTTCAACTTCCACAGCTTTCTAGTAGATTCCGAGGTCTACTGTGCGTGCGCACATTAAACCCATTGTGTGGAATCACAGAATGACCACTCGAAGAACTGGAGTTACAGGTAGTACCTCCTTTTTTGTTTAGCATTACACAGTGATAAGCACATCCAATCTCGCCTGATTTCGACCCTGCTTAGTACCTGGATGGGAGACCACCAGGGAATGCCAGGTGCTGTAGGCGCCTGGAGTAAGAACTGGCAAACCACTCCAGTGTTCCTGCCAAGAAAAACTCCATGGACATGGAGTCACGAAGAGTCGGTCATGACTGTAATGATGCAGCATGTGCGCACACACACACACACACACACACACACACAGAGTGATAAAAGGTCTGTCACTACCAGTTTGACCTTCATTCACGTTTAATGGTTCCAAATTCAGCCGGTTTTTGTTTAAACAATGCATTGGCCATCTAGTTTGTTATTGCAGAGTTTGATCCATTGGGTTGCCTAGAGGCATGTATATCCTGGAGTTCAATATCAATATGCATCTTGGAAGGCTTATAGAATTTCGGAAATAGAAAAACAAAGCAACATGATTTATAAATGGAAGCAACATGCTAGATTGACTAAGTTCACCACCACCACCATACATTTCTCTGTTTAAAGACTGTGTCTTAACTTGGTCATACTTCTGGCTTTTAACCCATAGGGTGGTAAAAGGGGGGGGCTCTTAGTGATGGCTACAGGAATGCAGTTGGCGGGCTCGTATTGCAAAAAGTTTTCAGCTGCCATGGGGGATGCTGTTGGGGTTGGAGGGATCCAAAGGTGAAGCATGGCAGGGCTAGATAGTTCTTGGCCACCTGTACACTCTCTACTAAACCTCCATTATTTGCAACTGGCTTGCACTTGCCAACATCTAGTGTTTCCTCTTGTTTATTGCCCGGTTATTCCTGAACCAGACCACACGTTTCTAACCTCAAAGAGCACTTTAGGTTCTTCTGTAATCACCCTCTTGATTTCTTTTTCTCTTCGTTGATAGGGAAACCGAGGGCTGGATGGCTCCAGAGGAGAGAAAGGAGATCCTGGCATGACGGTGAGCGAAGGGAAAGGGAGTGTGCCTTTTCGATCTTCTACCATGGAGTCATGAGTCAAAATCCTGACATAGGATCAAAATAAAATTAAACCTCTGTGGCAGTTGGTTGTAAATGAATAGCCTAAACCAGGCGTGTCCAAAGTCAGGCCCGAGGGCCAAATGTGGCCCGTTTTCAAATTTTGAGTGGCCCGCAGCCTCTTCTCTCTGCCGGCTCAACCTGTCACACATCCACACCAGCTGGCCCCTCCCCATACCGGATGGAGACATCAGCTTACAGTTTTACAGTTTGCCTGCCCCCCCCCCCGCCTCTGTCCGTCCCCCCCAGCCACCTGCCCAGCCTACCCACCCCGGGCTCCGTTGCTGCAGCATCCTCCCCACCCCCTTGCATGTCCTAGAGGCTTCTTCAAAGTCCGGCCTGGGGGCCAAATGTGGCTGAATGGTCGGCCCCCACACATTTTCACTTCACCAAATCGGCCCTTCTTGTAAAAAGTTTGGACACCCCTACCCTAAACCAATATGCATAGTGGAAACTCTGTTGCAATATACACCTTGTTACCTTTTGGTCTGCCAAAGAGATGTTGCCATTATTTTTATTCCTTGACCAAGGTGTTAGCTTTCAATCACTTTATCCTGTGTCCTCTTAACTGCAGACTTTTATCATTCTGCCGTTACTCTTTCCATTCTGCCTATTCTGTTGCACTGGAACATTTTGATTCACGACCTCAGCCAATTGCTCCTCATAGATGTTTCACACTGTATTATCCTCCATGGGAGAATCACAGCACTGACGTTGACCTCAGCATGTTTTGCATTGGCCTCGCTTGCAGGAAGAAGAGGTCCGACTGTTTGTCCGGCAGGAGATGAGCCAGCACTGTGGTAAGGCTCCGGCATCAGTAACTTATTACCCTTCCCCGGGACTCTTTTTTTTTCTTGATTGTCCTATTTGAACATAAGAACATAAGAAGAGCCATGCTGGATCAGGCCAACGGCCCATCTAGTCCAGCTTCCTGTATCTTACAGTGGCTCCACCAGATGCGTTTGGGAGCGCATGAGACTAGATATCTGTCTCCTGATATACCACTCCCCTGCATCTGGCCCTTGAAGTACCCCGTTTTTAAGCCTGGAGATGATTCATCTCTATCATGGTTTGTAACCTGTGATGGAGTTTTCCTCCAGGAATTTGCTGCTTCCCACATTTAAAAAGTTAGTGTCACTTCAGCTGACCTGGCTGGACCTTATGCCTACTTGCTCTAGGGTGACAATCACCTTACTTTTCCACCTAGACTATTTTGTAAAAACTTTTGGGTGAGTTTTTGGACTGAAGAACACACACACACAGTGAAAATAGTGAGAGGATCAACTTCAAATCTTCCATATGACACATAGTTGTTCTTCAGTGCCTCACAGCAGAGATTTCAAACTGAGCGTGTGAACGATTTAGGCAACATCGTGCCAAGTGGCAGTTTTGAACCATCTAGTGAGCTGGATGAAATCCATTAGCAAGTTGCAATTGAAGTAGGCACGCTGAATCTGTGAGGATTTGGTCAGTCAACTCCTCTGTAAGTCCCATTGATTCAGTGAGGATCCTCTAGTTATAACTGGATTTCAGCCACCGGGTCCTAGATGTAGACAGAAAGCCATTGAAACCTTTAAAAGTTTTAATGTACAGATGATTGACATGGATGCAGAATGACACAAACTAGCAAAAGGACACATGCAGGTGCCCTCACACACTGTCAAGCCCACCCCTTGAGGGCAGGTGCTCTTGGTTTGTCAAGGCATGGTGCTTTATGGCCAGCACTTGCTCCCAAGGCATAAGGGCTATCCTTTGCCCTGGGCGAGCGAAGGTCTTTATAGCCTGGCCCCTTGTCCCTGAAACTGGCAGGGAGCAATGGAAGTCCATAGCCCCCCCCCCCACCCTTTCCAGGGAGAAGAAACCATGATGTGCCAATCCTGTGAAGCTTCTCAGTCATCCAGGTGAGATTATCTAGAAGTTCTGTCAGTTCTTGGTTTCATGGTGATCCAGGTCGGAGCACTGCCTTGTTGAACAAAGATGGAAGAATCTGGTAATTCTTTACATGGCTGGAGTGTATAGAAATCTTAAAAGGATTTTTGCAAACACCACATGCCTGTTTACTCCAAACCCACAAACACACTAAGGCAGAGACTCGGCCACCCTCTCTTAACAGGGGTGAGAAAACTTAGGCACAATCTTCCACTTATGATGCTGTTATCCCCAGACAAATCGGAAGCAATTTACACCTAAACCAAGAAGAACACTGCTAACAACCTATACGTAATGGATGTTGGGAAGGGTTATTATAGGTATGACTTTCACACACATCAGGCCATTGTTCACCTAACAAGCCTATTCAGGCCACTGTCCACCTAACGAGCCTGTCAGACCAGGGTAGTTTGAAACCAATATGAACTATAAATTGGAAGCCTCGCATCAAAATTTCCTCAGACTGATGAAGTACCTGGATGAGTGTGAAATGTTTTAAT